>JBBBDQ010000145.1:1452500-1490000 GCA_037127315.1 Ascarosepion bandense | reverse complement strand
TGCAACTTTGCGTTGGTTAATCAGGAAAACATTTCGAACATCTACGATGATTGTTCAGTTTGTGCATAAATCATGTTAGTTAAATAAATGTCTATTAATGTTATATCAGGTATATTTCGCAGTTTCAGTACTCGATAAATGGTACACCGTTACGCGTGGTTTAATGGTAGATTTATTGTAAAAAATTACAATTTTGGCACGAGGCCGAATTTAGATAGGAGAGAAAAGTTGAGGTTGGTCATCACTATCTGACGTAGCTAATCGAAAACATGACCTAGTCATTCTTTAAAATTTTTTCATTCACCATAAGAACCCATCCATTGTCAACCAATACACCATATACTAAAATACCACGTATTTTCAGGGACTGTAAAAATAATCACCCCATGATTTTAAAAATTTAATAATACTGGAATAAAGACAGTTAACTGCTTAGCCACTCAGCTAATTTACATTGGATATCATACTGAATTTACCGTTTTTTTTTACTTGGCACCCTGTAGTATAAGTCTTTGATACATTGAAATCCATGCAAAAATCTACGTTTAGCCGTTATTTATCTTACTTATTTTCATAAAATACAACTCAAAAAAGGCAAAGAAAAATATGGAATTTGAATACTACAGTTTCAACAAAGATTGCAAAATGTCTGGGAGAAGGCAATATTCGGAGACAAATGCATCTAGAGTCAGTCAGTTGAGTGCCATACGTGATACACGCTTGGCCGATCATGCCTCGACAGAGACATGACTGACTGGGCAGAAGATTATCCCGCAGTAGGTTGCCATTGCTTTCTGCAGTAGACTGGTTGCCGACCAAGGCTATAGAACCCAATCTGTCTTATTATTTAACCCATAACTGGAGGGAAGAGACGGATTAATACCTTTCCCAAGGGTATTTGCGCGTAAGTGAATGCAATGAATTCAGCTGGAATTCGAACTCGGCTCCCCGATTTCTCGTTCCGAGGTGATATCCATTGCACCACAACGCGCATCTAGAGTACAGTGTTATTAAAATCAGAAAGAATGTTGCGAAAAGTGTAGGAAATATTAAGAATACTTGTAGTCACTTGACCTCTAATGCATTATTCGTGTCAAACTAAAATGGATATATATAGTAGATGTTGTCAGGTTTAGGATGAGGGCAATATTATTTTGGTTCCTAAAACGAATCCATCTGATGCAAGTTTTATTGACCTCACAGTTTTGCCTTTCATGGTAGTATTCGCATTAACATCTGTCTTCCCGAATCCAGTTCCTTTATTGCCCTTTCCTCACTGAAGTCTGCTCATTCTTTTTAATTCTCATTAAATCCCCGAAATCTTTTCGAAAATCTGCGATGATTGTTCAGTTTCTGCATGAACCATGACAGGTAAAAAAAAATGTTTTTCTGAATTTCTTCTTTTTATTTTGTGTGCCATTTCCTTTCAGGACGTAGGCAATCATGGTCTTCCACGTCTCCCTATTCCTGGTAGCTCTTAGCACGCTTTCGTTTGTTACCCCATCCAAACTCCGCTCCGCCAACTACCTGCTCAGGTACTTCAAATATGTTATCCGCTGCTATACCCTGTCTCTCTTTCCCTCTATCTGACCTATGAGTATCAGATTCTCCAATCCTTCCTTTCTCATAACATTTCCCAAGTACTTAGAGGTCTGTTCTTGATGCTCAGTATTAATTTCTTTTTTGTTCTCATTCTTTCTAAAATCTCATCATTTCTCAAATGCTCGATCCATAATATCCACAACATCCTTCTGCAGAACCACATATCAGTTGCTTTAAGTTTTTGCTTCATCTTTGACGATATTGTTTAGCATTCACTGTCACATTGAAGAACAGATATCACATGGCAATCCAGTATCTTTTCTTTGTTTTTAGCGAAAGTTTTCTGTCTCTTAATACTTTGCTCAACTTCTGGAATGCGTCCGAGGCTATGCGAGTTCACCTTCTGATCTCAGTGTCGTACTTTCCGTCTTCCTTTATAACACTTCCCATGTACTTAAATTTTTGGACTTGATTGATTTTAGTATCCCCAACCTGTAATTGGCATTTTGGGCTCCCGTGTTTGTTGATGACCATGCATTTGGTTTTTTTGTAGTTTATTTGTTGTTTTTACTTTCGACTTTCGTCATCTAACTTTATAGGAGGAGGCTGGATTTACCGCTTTTTTACTAAGCAACCTGTACTTGAATTGAAACTAATATCGAATTGCAACGGAATCCTTTAGCAGGTTAAATCCTCCAACTATTTTTCAAACTATTACCAAAATTCCCTCTTAATTTACGAAAGCCCTTCAATACTCACGCATCGTAATTATTTATTTTCTGTTGAGTTTAATATGGATCTGAAAACCTGTACTGAAGTTTTCTGGCCTCTTTGAATTTCTTGGCGATTCACACGACCACGAATCACACCTGTGCTGAAGGGGTTAACGAAGGTGGCATTTGACAAAATTAGTTATTAATGAGGCGTGCCATTTAGGTAACCTGTGCTGTCTTAAAAGAGCTTCACACCTGGGGCAGGTAGCTAGAGACCGTCGACAAATTTTATTCTGTCGCAGTAAATTTACAAATCTTTTCAACAATTTTACATGATGTACATTCAAATTGAGTTCAATGTGTCGTTGTCACATCCATACATTAAAATGGGAAAGCATTCTCTTGGGAGTCGGTTCAAGAAAACAGCAGATCATGAGAAGAAGCTGGTCGAATGGAATTTACTTACCACGAATATAATACAAAAGGAAAGAGGGTGGTTCGAAACAATATGCGTAGCATGGTGGGTCTTAACCGTTAAGAGTGGAGCTGTATAATGTGTTTCGTCTGAGCACTTTCTATAGAAACTGCAAAAGAGTAACGAGAGGCTTGCAATGTTTCATCTGTGAAAAGGGTGTAGAATTTTTTACGCTACTCACAACCAAACAGAAACGCCGCCTTTCCTCTCTGTCCAAACTGAGAAGTGGAGCCTGAGCAGCTTCTGTTCATATATCTCGGTTGTACTTCATTTTTTGTCTGATTACTGGCGATAGTTCGAATTCGAGTTGAATTCATTGCATTCACGTACGCGCAAATAGTCTTGAGAAAGGTAATAATCCGTTTCTTCCTTCCAGTTATGGGTTAAATAACAGGATAGATTGGGTTCTATAGCCTTGGTTGGCAACCAGTCTACCACAGAAAGCAATGGCAACCTACTGCAGGATAAGATTCTGCCCAGTCAGTCATGTCTCTTTCCGAGACATGATCGTCCAAGTGTGTTTCACGTGTGGCACTTAACTGACTGACTGGCGATAACCGTCAGTTTTATTAGCGTCTTTAGTGATGAACAATAGGTACGAGATCCACTAGAGATCTGTATTGATTTGAAAGCCCAATATTCGCACAAAGCACCCAGTCTCCGTGAAGAAACAACCGTACCGTGTAATCGGTGATAGTTCTGGATTCGATCGACGATGATGGAATGTAACTAGTTTTATTTCCAAGACATTAAATGAAATCGGCTAGTATTTCGGCCACTCAGCCGCTAGAGCTTGGGTAACAGAAGAATCACCTGCCAAGCTCTGTTCTTCTAAAATTTTGAAGCTGCATCCATATACCGTTTTATCATTAGCATATATATTCACGTATGATCAGAATATACTGTTAAGCAGATTATTTATGCATAAGATATTTCCTTTCATGATCGATAACATAATTCCATACATTTGACAAATTGTTAATCTCTCTGCTATAAAAAGTGTTGATGCAAAGAAACATCTAATATCATTTTTAACCCCTTCATGATTATTAGATCTGTTTTCCCTATACAAATATTGAAATGATCTAAAGAAGTGATATTCAGATGAAGTAAATCAGGAGATAAAGTAGGATGTATCGAAACCTCCATATTTAATGACATAATCCTTTTCTCAATGGCTCGGGCAATACATGGTCTTACATTACCTAGTAAGAGCAACACTTCTTTATGATTAATGCATGGTAAGTGCCTTTTTCTTGTGCAAGGATTCCAAATTATTTCGCGAGTTTTGTTCTCGTTTGAAACCTCAGGATAAACAACATCTTCATATACCAAAAAACAGAAACATTTAACATTTTTGGATGTATCCATGTGTAAGTATTGATTCTCCTCTATCGGTGGCTGGTGACCATTGTCGTTTCTGGTTTCTCTATAATCTTATCAAGGGAAACTTTGATAGCCATTTTTTTTATTACTGGAGATGATTCACACCAGGATAAATTCGGTGGCAAATCACGTCAATAACCAGAAGATCGCAATTAGACTGAGAAGTCAGATGTTAAGAAACAAGTCTATACATATTTTTTTAGTTAATGAAGGTGTTTAATTATCAACGTGTGACGTGTATTTGACTGTTTTGAATTTATCACGTTGAGTTTACTCATGAATTTTTCAACTACGTTTTTTCCAGAAGATCCGTATTGACAAAAGATAGTACATCAGACCGAGGGCAACATTAGGAGATAAATTTCCCGATCGAAATCGTTAAGCTGTCATTGGCATGTGAGGACACTTAAAATTTTATTTCCATAGACATAACGAATAATTCATACTGGCTTTCGTTTCTGAAGAGCCCTATTGGAATCAATACTGCAAACAGAATCCGGTATGATCTAGACACATTTCAAAACAGTAAAATCAATACAAAATTTACACACTCAAATATCTAGTAATCAGCAAATAAAAAATATTAGAATGTAAAAATTAATAATTATTTTACAGTAATTATAGATACGGTACGCTAAAAGTAACATTTTCTAATCTAAAGGGGCTTTATAATATAATATAAAATAAGATAATATATATATATATATATATATATATATTAGGTCTTTACTGAAGCATTTATAAATGAAGGAACACACAAACACACACACATATATATATGTGTGTGTGTGTGTGTGTGTCTGTCTGTCTGTCTGTGTGTGTGTGTGTGTGTGTGTGCAATAGTTTGAGTATTCCCTTATTTATTCTTGTTTCCTTAAGACGATTCACAAGGTAATTTGATTAAGCTTTTTATTTAACTGAATGGTTTTTATGTATGTTTCTGAATTTATGGGAATGTTTTATTTTCCAATTTTTCAATTTTCTAATAGTATCTCTCGCATGGAGTTTGATAGGATCTGTTTGTGTTTAAATGAGTTCTAATAATGAACTTTGATCGGACAGGTGTCTAGATAGGCATGTAGTAGTATGACATGACCAATGTAATTACTTATGAGTTTATATATATAGTTTTGTATATATGTATGAATATACACACACAAATATATATATATATATATATATATATATATATATATATATATATATATATATATATATATATATGTATACACACACACACACACACATATATATATACAGTCAACCAAATATATATATATATCTATATATACATTCAACCAAATATATATATATATATATCTATATATACATTCAACCAAATATATATATATATCTATATATACATTCAACCAAATAAATATATATATATATATATATATATATATATATATAGAGCGAGAGAGAGAGAGGGAGAGAGAGAGAGAGAGTTGTGAATTTATAAATATACGTATGGGAATACACACATGTATAAAATATTATACAGGTCTTAATGAAACTGTTTCAATGTAGCATAAACAGAGCTATTGTTGTGTGATCTTCCATTTTGTGTATATTATAATGAACTCGACTGAGTGTACATATAATCCTGCCATATAGAGAACATTTGGAAGATCTGAAATCTCAGTTGTAGTTGCAGTTTACAGTGGAGAGTAATCGTAGAGATCCGTTGCAGTTATCGAAGCATTCGGACAGATACCGAAGTTACACAGAGACCTAACTAGCTCTGAGTCCCACTAAGCTAGAATAAGTTACCCGGACATAATATTTCAATTCAAGATTTGTGTATATTTATTTCTACTAATAGTATTCAGGAATTGACTAACTCGCGTTCCAGTTTGTATATTACGTTCAATATAACGTACTTTCTGTCTCCATACCGTTTTTTTGTTGTTCATTATTTTGGCAGTTTCTCCTCCGGAATCCGCAACAAATTGGCGACGAAGATTTCGAATACGATTCGCCACAAGAAATTGGCGACGAAGGCTCGAACTCACATATACCCCAAGGCACACAACAAATTGGCGACAAAGACTCGAACTCACGTATACCCCAAGGCGTACAATGGCTATTTAGTTTTTTTAGGGTATACTATACAGAGACAAAAATTACATGAAGATAAAAAAATAAATATAAATTAGAAATTTAAAAAATCTATTAAAATTCCGGAAGATAAATTCAAATGAGGATAATTCATAATTACTACTAATAACAAAAATTATTTGGTGAGAAAAGAAATACAAAAAGAAAGAAAACAAAGGAGTGAGAGAGAAAGAAACAAACGCGTTGGAAATCTGAATTAATCTGGGTCTAAGTATATGAGTAGCTCTTTTTCCTATGCCAGCATGTGGTCATTAATTCATGTTTTTGTTGCTGTATAGATTAGGAATATTTAAATGATTGAAGATCATATTTTTTTCTAAAGGACGTAAGTTGCATCTATCTCTTATATTATAAGATTTGGTTTTATTCCAGATTATTAGTGAATTATTCTTGTTGTTCTAAATAATATATAAATAAAGAAATTATTTTGGCTGTATTTAATTTTGTTCAAAAATAATATACAGTTCTTGAAACGATATTTCATTTTAATTGCTGTGGCTTTAATTTAAAATTTAACATCATCATCCAATGGATGCGAGCTTTATAAGTAATACTTTTGGATATACAACAGCTATTTAATGGACAGGTCTTATATTCTTCGCAGTTGCAATTATTTTTAGAAGGTCTCTATTATTAGTAGTAAGTAACTGCTACTGTTCATGTGCGTCAAGTATTTATTTGATATCATATTGTTATGTTGTGAACTATATTCATGTTTTGAACGCAACATTATCATTGTTTTTGTTGATTTTCTTTTTAGTGTGGGTGAATAGTAGAGATGGTAAATTCAAATTTTTTAAAAAATTCCAGTGTTTGTTTGGACATTATTGCTGATGGGTGGGTTAAACGAAATAATGTTATATTTACGTAGTTTCTGTTTATTTCAGTCTACTTTGTTTTTTCCTGAGTATTCTAAACCAGTGTTGTTTTTCATAATGCATTAATATATTTAGTTTTGGAGTTGTCAAAAACTTATTACTAGAGATATTACATAAACGAAATTAGATTAAATTGTGAAAATTATTAATGATACTATGGTGGTAATTTGTTTCTTTGTTGATGTATTTGTGATTGCGTGAATCTTCAGCGTACCGTTTTTACTGGCCATTTTTCAGGCTAAATTACAGCCTAGGCGTTTACAGCTTTAGCGATAGTGGTGTAACCCTATTTTTAGATGATTGGTATCAATTTTAAGTGATTTTCAAGATGACAAGAGATTTCTCCAAAAGTGGAGAATACAATTATTTTTGTCGTGAAAAGAAACCTAAACGTTAACAAGTAGAAAATGCAACTGCAGAGTACAGTGAGTGCAAAATTATTTTTAAGCAAATTATCAACACGATTCTAATAAAAAATGTCAGTGGGCTTTGATGATGTAAGACCCTAGGTCAAAATGCAGCCTTGAGAATTTCCAGTATACAAAACAATTATTTTTGTCGTGAAAAGAAACCTAAACGTTAACAAGTAGAAAATGCAACTGCAGAGTACAGTGAGTGCAAAATTATTTTTAAGCAAATTATCAACACGATTCTAATAAAAAATGTCAGTGGGCTTTGATGATGTAAGACCCTAGGTCAAAATGCAGCCTTGAGAATTTCCAGTATACAAAACAATTATTTTTGTCGTGAAAAGAAACCTAAACGTTAACAAGTAGAAAATGCAACTGCAGAGTACAGTGAGTGCAAAATTATTTTTAAGCAAATTATCAACACGATTCTAATAAAAAAAATTTCAGTGGGCTTTGACGATGTAAGACCCGAGGTCAAAATGCAGCCTTGAGAATTTCCAGTATACTGAAATACCAGGACAGTTGATAAGAGCAGGCAGGCAATAAGAGGGAGTGAGTTTTTCCCTCTTTTTATTAGAAGACGAAACGTTTAAATGTAATTGTTTTCATTTCGACCTTGTAAAATTTATAGAGTGAAAGAAATGAAAACCTCATACACCTCTCCCCACCCTGGTCTGGGTGCCTGTTTAACAAAAGCAGAATGCAAGAAATTAGCCAGTCGGTTCCCGGGTCTTTGGAAGACAGGCTGGAAAGATATTTGAAAGGCTAATGGAATAATACGGTCGGACCGAAAACTCGCCTGCTGCAAGAAATAAGAATAAGAGAGAGAGAGAGAGAGAGAGAGAGAGAGAGAGAGAGAGAGAGAGATTGCAAATACACACTACTGAACGTTGAAATACCGATCGTCTCGTAGAAATAAAACAACGCGAATATTATCGTGTTAAGGAAATACCAGCCAACTGATATTTCTTTTTCGTCTCTTATTTTGACTTGGTTGTAATCTTGTAATTATTACATGTATATAAATATATATAAATCTATACCGAGTCGTTGCGGTCCTAAATCTAGTTTTCATTATAAACAATTACTTGCATGTCTGGATCAGCCTCGACAAGTGGTAATAAGCGGTCCTGCATTGGCTAATTTGAGATCAACAACAAAATGTGGGGGAATGAGTGAAAGTTTAGGAAGGTTTTACTGGACGCAGTCAGGGGTCTTCTTATAGTACTTATATTTAGAGCGTGGTCTTTATAAAACTATATTACATCTTTCCGGAGTCTATACAATTTTTGCGGGCTTAGTTTATGGGGGAAATGTTTTATTTTGGTGCCTCAGCAATTTTATCTAAGTTTTCTTGTGCTCGTACCATATCTCTATAAAATAAAATTGCTAAAAAATAATCGCCCTTGATAATTGATTAAAATAGCCGAAAGCGCTCGGGTATGCAAAACATTTGGACAATTTTTACAAAAAATACAATTGGAACGATTGTATCGAATCAATTTATTTATTTATAAGGTTCAGAGGAGTGTCTGTAATGTGATAGATACCGACTTGGCAGACCGCCTGCAGTCTCTCTCTCACCGGCGCGACGTGGCTTCCCTGTGTCTCTTCTATAAATAATTTCACGGCTTCTGCTCCGATGAACTTAGATCACTGGTGCCCCCTAAATACGAATTTTCACGAGATACTAGATTAGCAACTAGATCCCACCCTTTTACAGAGAAACCAATAAAATGCAACCGTAATTTCTACTCCAACAGTTTCTTTCCTCGCACTTCCCGACTGTGGAATTCTCTTCCACACGATTGCTTCCCCGACAGCTACAATCTCCAGGAGTTTAAATGTAAGGTCAATAGACACCTACTAACACAGTAACCTGCTCCCATTCTATCAAACACTCTTCCCATCTGCCCAGCCCTCATCCTCGGTATCCATACTCATCTGTCACCTTCCTCCTGACATTCCCTATGTCTAACCACTCCTTCTCTTTACCTTCCCCTATGTAGCCCCATGCGCAATAGTGGCAGTGGAATGCCTTGCTTGGGGTGAGATGATTAAAAAAAAATTGTTACGTCTGCTGCTAGGAATGGAACTTTACTGTGTTGTGCTGATGAATTTTCTCGCCAGAATCTACCTTAAAAATTTGAATCTTTCTGCCACAGCTAGTCTGGTGATCCTGCTATATATTAAAAAAATGGGCAATGTTATTGGTCCTGCCATAGCAGCTCAGCTTCAGTCACATTTTCCGCCGTAACGTAATTCTTCTGATGATCTTTCCTCGATGATACATAAATTTTGTCAATTTAAGCACAGTATTAGATTAGCGGCAAGTTTTTATTATTTTACATCTGAAATTAGCAGATGTAACTGTAAGTTCTATGGTAAAATTTTCATTTCTCGCATTTCCCCTTTAAGAAAATCTCTTCCAACTTCTTATTTCAAACTTTGAGTTTGAAATTTCAAATGAAAAATCAATCTTCTTTTTTCGTAATTCCTGTTCGTTTAATGTTCTCTCTTCAGAATAGTTTTTATTTCACACATAATAGCCATTTGGAGTAAAATGAGTTATACATACATAAAAAAAACAGAATAATTACCATATTTTTTAATATCTTTCTTTTGTGAGAATACCATGGATTTTACAAGTTTTAAATATACTGAAATGAAATCTTTCATATTTACATCACCGGAAGTGTTTAACTGTTATGAATACTGGGAAAATAGGAATGAGTCCTGAAAAACGAGGTAGAATTGAATCAATAAAAAGGAAGCGAGACGTTTGACCTACGGTAAAGTCGTCCTTAAATTATTCACTTAGAGTCACTTTTCGTCTGTCTCCACAGACAGTAGATCTATCACTGTGTGAAGGCTAGGATTGACCCCTGTCGCCTGAGGCGTCCACAAAAGGTGGAATTGTCAAGGGGGTTAGACTATTTTGGAAGTTTGCTTCCATGTATGTGTGCGACTTCCACTTCAAATTTGGCCTTGTGTTACATTTTGTTCGAGCAGAATTTCTTTTAATAATGAAGAGAAATGTGAAACACAATGAACAGAAACAGAAAATGTTAAGAAAGTTCTACAGAAGGATGCTGAGCATAACTTAGACGGAACAGGCGAGCCACAATGAGGTTTTGGAGAGGATGGACACCAGAAAGAAACTGATACTTAACATCGGGAAATAACAGCTGAAGTTTTTCGGACGTGTCTTGAGGAAGAAGGGCTTGGAGAACTTCATACTCATGGGACGGATAGACAGGATGAGAGACAAAAAAACAACGAATGTTATACTTGATACACTTGAGCAGAAGTGTGGTGGTGCGATGAGTGAAGGTGTATTAAGAGCAACAAGGGATAGGGAAATGTGGAAAGTCGTGATCGCCTACGTCCTAAAGGGACAGGACACATTAAAGAAGAATGAAATTAAGTAAGGAAAAGAGGCGAAATTAACAGAAAACTGAACATAAAGATCGCAAACAAGAGAACAGAGCACGAGGAAGTAGAGGAGGGTGATAAATAAAAATAAATAGTAAAAAATAATTGTAAGCATCAGGAAAAGGGATGAAATATAAAAAGCAATATACAAAGATCATAAAAAAGAAAGGTGAAGGAGCAGAAATTTAAAAAAGCAACAGAAAAGAAGATCGTAAACTGGAGAAACACATTTGATCTCCAATTATAACATCTTTTGGATTTTCTAATTCTTAACTAATCTCTGCGCCGTACATTGAACCTTAAATGAAAAGAAATATAGAACATCTGCGCTAATTTTTACAGTCAACGATATCAAATTTTCCCCTTAGCCACTGGCTCTCATGAAACATTATACATCTTCCATGATTAGTTATAAGTCTCTTTTCAAATACGTTGACTCATAATCAAGTTAATGTTTCCGCGATCTTGTAGTAGTCCAGTGTTAAGAAATGTTTATGACACTTAATATGACAGAAAATTTATGATTATAACACCACTCGTCTAATGAAGGGCGATTGGAACATTTCATTGCTGGCTTGAATTCAGACCCTACCTTCTGTCTATTGATTGCGTAATTTCCATGGTTTCTGATCCATGGAATTTGGAAGTCTAAGACCAGGGATAATAGAATTCATTTGTGTATTTAACATACATTAAACTGGTAACCTACTCGAAATAAGGCAGGGACACGCTGAAAAGATATCGGTAGATCTAGAAACACTTCACGACAAAAAAATGATGCGTAGTGATTTGGTTAGATTTTGTAAAGTTGAAGGCAAAACATTTCAAGGACTGTTTCTTTAAATATCAAATACTTTGAAAATCTACTAGAACTCAATATTACCCTAGACCTCGAGTAGAACTCGTGTTTATGATCCATCACTAAAGGTGCTGGAAAAATAGCTGACTCCGTGAACGACCCAAAAATGTACCTAACTCTTCAGCCTTGAGTTATTTTTAAAAGAGTGAGATTAAAAAAAAACAAAACAAAAACAAAAATAAATAAACGCTACATTGTTGAGACGTGTATTTTGGCACTGTCCTATCTTAATTTTTTTAGTTCGAAATCTTTCCTATGGTCATGTAGGAAATGACTTTACATCCTCCTTCCCCATAAACTACTTCCATTTCAATAATATATCATCTATTTGCCTCTTATATAAATATTTTCATTGTCATTGTCCTGATGATGTTTGCTTTATGTTAATTAGATTTTATGAATTTAAGAACAGTAGTAGATTAGCGGAATGCGCGTTGTGGTGTAGTGGATATTAACTCGGAAGGTCAAATTGGGGAGCCGAGTTCGAATTCCAGCTCAATTCCTTGCATTAACTATTGCACAAATACCCTTGGGAAAGGTATTAATCTGTCTCTTCCCTCCAGTAATGGGATAAATAATAGGACATATTAGGTTCTATAGCAGTCTATCGCTAAAAGCAATGGCAACCTACTGCTGGATAATCTTCTGGCCAGTAAGTCATGCCTCTTTTGAGACATGATCGCCCCAAAAGCGTGTATTACGTATAGCAAGTAACTGACTGATTAGATTAGCGGCAGCATCACATAATAATGCAATTGAAATGGCTACATGTAAACGTAATTTCTATGCTATGATTTTCTTTTTACATATATAACGTTCGACTAACTCTCTTCTGGATTCTTGCTTTTCAGTCAAGTTTTATCTTTAAAAAATGTGTATATATATTTAAAAAAACAGACGTCGAATTTTAACTTTTGTATTTTATCAGGTCGTAAATCTAAAAAGACTGAACAGACGGGCGTAAACGATTATTTAATTTTCTTCTAATCTACCCATTTTTAATCGAGACACCCACTTTCCAGGCATTCAGTGTTTGGCTTAAATTTTGTTCAAAGTTGTCGTTTATTCAAGCCTCATTTTCTTTCTTTTTCGTTGCGAAAAGAAATGGACTTTTAATTAATTTCCTAACCTAGCCTCTGATTTAAACTACCATTCTATTTCAGACTTAAGAACATATTTCTTTGTCGTAAAATCACAATGAGAATATTTTGTTAAAAAATATCACTTTTTATTGTACTAAAAACAAAACGACACAGGTTGTAGCTTATGAAAAATCAGACTTAAAACAGAAATTTTAACTTTGTATATTTTTATCTGCAGTGTGAGGCAGCAATATCTCACATATTTTCATGGTTGACAAAAAGACCAAGATGACTGATATTAAAAAAAATATTGTTTAAACAAAGGACAAGATATTATATTAATTCAGTTTTAAAAAATGAGATCCTTTAAATGGTGGCTTCTATTCGCCATGCTGTACAGGATTTCTAAAGTTTTCCATCACCTGGAATTCGAGCGCTCGGGGGTCTTTCAGGTGGCTTTCGTATACACATTGTTCGGGAATTTTCAACCCATAGCAATATCAATTTTCTCTCAGCAACAGCATCGTTCCGACGTTACATGAAATGAGAAGGAAAACTTTGTCTTTTAATTACATATTCAGTCAGTCAGTTAAGTGCCATACGTGAAACACGCTTGGGCGATCATGTCTCGAAAGAGACATGACTGACTGAGTATAAGATTATCTCACAGTAGGTTGCCATTGCTTTCTGCGGTAGACTAGTTGACTGTCAAGGCTAGAGAACCCAATCTGTCCTGTTATTTAACCCATAACTGGAGGAAAGAGACGGATTAATACCTTATTTGCGAGTAAGTGAATGCAATGAATTCAACTGGCATTTGAACTCGGCTCCCCGATTTCTCGTTCCTAGCCGATATCCAATGCACCACAACGCACATCCAATTACATATTCGCCAGTCTTAAAAAAAAGACGTTCCAGTCGCAAACACATGGTATGTACCGATCGAAATCATAATAGCAACTGATGCTATTTTTAAAAATAGTAAAACATTAGCTGGATGAAAACATCATTGTCATTTAAGTTTACTAAAACCAAACAGTTGAGTGTTTAAATTCTGGGAGAAATTTCTGTATAAAAGAATATTACATTTTTATAGGAAATCTGTTTTACGTTTGAGTTTCGATGAAATCTGGTATTTTTTTTTATTTCTTTAATGGTCTTTTAACACTTACCAGTCCATTCCACTTCATGTCGTTTTAGTGAAATTGTTTGGTAGCGTTGTCAAATTCTGCATATTAGGTATGTAGATTTGATAATAATTTGCTACTCCTACAAATGCTTGTAATCTATTAACGTTTGTTAAAGACGGATCATTCTTAATTGCATTTGCTGATCTGATTGACGACTATTTTGTCAATATTTTGTCCTACGTACTTAATTTTGGGCACAAACAATTCGCATTTTCCTCACTGAGTTTGAAACCATGTTTTGCAAACATTATTTTACATGCTCGATACATTGTTCCTTAGAAAAAAACTTTTAATCATGTATCTTCCAGATTTGTAACTGCGAATTCAATATCAGCAAGCATAATATCCATAGCTTGTTAAAATATATTGCTGAAGCCACTTTTAACTCAAAAGGAAGTCGATTGAAGTGATACAATCAATCCCATGAGTTCATTTATTGTTGTTAACTCTGAACATTTTTTTCAATCTGTATTTGCAAATACTCTTCGGAACTATCTATAATTTTGAAAAATTTCTGCTGGATTTGGTAATAGGAAGTTAACTGATTGTAAAAATTTGTTTAACCCAGTCGAAAAATCAACATAAGCATAAATTTTTTTTTCTTTATATACGTTGCTGGTGCTGTCCTTTTTGAATGATCAATTACATGCACTGTTTCAAATCTGACTAATTATTCGTCGATTTGATCCAAGGCTGCGTACAATATGCTACGTTTCGGTTTAATTCCTGGTGCTGGTGCTGAATCTTTTTTAGAAATTTTGCTTTGACTATGGAACAACGACATATCTCATTCGATAGAACATTCGGAGAATTTTATTTCAGTTTTTTCTTTTAATTTTTACATTTTGTTTTTAACTTGTCCACTTATATTTTTTGCAATATATATTCCTAGGTAAATTTCACAATAAATATGTTTGTATCGTTTATTATCTCGTAAACCTTATCTGTTACACATTTGTTACGAAATGAAAAATTGTAAATCATTTCCCTAATAATTAAAAATTTCTTACACGACACGCCACGTACAATTTTCGGATTTTTTCCGTTTTCTATTCATTACTTTGATATCACTCTCAGTGTCTAGTTGCATTTTTACATCAACATTATAGATTTTCACATACACAAATTTTCTTTGGTTTTCGGTAATTTTTTTGTTGCAACTTTGTGTAAGATTTTTTTTTGTTTTCTTTCTTTAGTTTTATAGTGGACTTTTGATGTCCTCTTTCCCACATTTGTAGTACTTTAAATTCTTAAAGGGACAATCATCTCCAATATGTAACCTCCCATATCTGAAACATGGAATAATTTTTCATGTTCGATCTTTTTCTTTAACTTTTGAATATGCGCCTTACTTTTCTTAATTTTTCTCTACATCGAATCTCAGATGGCGTGTTCTCTGATATTCTTTGATATTTCTTGTATTTTTACTTTTTATTCTGTTCCAGTTTCGTATGACTTCTAAGACGTATTTCTGCATATTTTTTCAGTGTGAGTCCTTGAACGAAAATTGATCCTTTATACCTATCGGAACTCGTTTAATTTGAATTTTCTCGCTCCCCGTTAACGATTCAAACATATGTGACCAAATCTTCGTCCTGTTTTTATCGTCAGATTTATACACTTCCATCGACTATTGGATAAAGAACTTATTTAATATAACGTATTTTTCATGTTCTACTGGTGATAACTTTCTCGTTTTCCTAGGCGCTGCATTCTTATCTGTAAATGTGCTTGTCTCAGAAAAGATTATCTGAATTGTATGTAAAATCAGATATGACTCTTGCCATCATGTCTGGTGTGAAAGACATTGCAGAATTTTCCGTTTTCTCTTGAATTATTTCAGTTAACTTTTGTTGTTGGAACTTTAGAATTTCAACAACTGCTGTTGTTAATGTTTTAGCAGTTGCTGTCGTTGTATTCTTATCACTAATAATTCTTCCATATATAAGAACATTTGTTTTTTACGCATAAAAAAAAGAAAAGAATGGCACTAACGGGTTTCGAATTGCTTGCCGCAACACACACACACACACACACACACACACACACACACACACACACACACACACACAAAAGTATTTTTTCTACTCCGTATAAGATCTGATTCCTCATTTGCATTGAGGTAACTTGTTACTAACACTTATAATAATATATGTTCATTAACTCAAACGTACACTATCAAAAACCGGTGGTTGAACACTCTTGGTGTTATTTAAGGCATCTTGTCTAGTTGTGTTACTGAGAATGTTTATTTACCCCACAACAAATATAATATGTAATACAGTTCAGTAGTTTTAGTGTGAGGTTCAATAAAAAAACACAACTTTAAAACATTTTATTTCATAATTTGTGAAAAGCAGTATTATTATGCTATTTATACTTTTTATCTATATTTTTGTTTATATTACTTATGACCTAACAAATGGTGTAAAATAATATTCATTGATTAGCCTTTTTTGTAAGTTTTACAACTTTTACACAGTTTTCCAAATTCGAAAAGAGAAAAATTGCATATTGTGATTGTGTCTTTAATATATTTCCATTCAATGCATCTAATACAGAAAATGTCAATTATATTTTGTTTTATTCATGAAATAGTAAAATAATTTTAAAGTCAATTTTTAAGCTGGAACTGCGGAAATTTTACATTTCTGTACATTTCTTTTTTGAAGATTTTTAAAGCTCGAGCATTGGCAAAAAGCTATGAATCTTTGGTGTCAGTAGTTATTACATCAAACAACAGCTTTCGAATCGAGTGCGATATTGATTTTCTGAACAAGAAAAAAAAGAGTGAAAAATGAACCGGCCCTATTTTCGCTAGCAAATAACAATAGCCACACTTTAAAAAAAGTATAGTTTGTAATTTTCTTGTAATTCATGAAGAATATATTTGCTCCAGAATTTTGTTTTTGTTATCACAGCCCAATGGTGGTCTCAATCACGGGTGAAATTTAATCATCGCCGACACAGCCCGAAGCAAACAACGAGCCTTATTTTTCACGATATTCTCAGTTGATCAGCTGTAAGGACAATCATGCAGATTTCGAGGTTAGCTTCGATTTAAATATTTTCATCTCAGAGAAATTGTATCCTAATTTAAATCCGTAAAAGACGAGTAGCACTTCATGCCTCATAGATTTTTTCCGAAGGCTGAGAAAACATAAATTACGATAAACGTATTCAATGGAAAGTGAAATAGGGTAGATAACAAGACAGTTTCCCAGCCTTTAGTTCTATTTTGCGTTTTGTTCCCTCAGGATAGATGTGCGTTGTGGTGCAGTGGATATCGACTAGGAACGGCAAATCGTTGAGACGAGTTTGAATTCCAGTTGAATTCCTCGCATTCACTTACGCGCAAATACCCTTGGGAAAGGTATTCATCTCTCTCTACCCTCCAGTAATGGGTTAAATAATAGGACAGACTGGGTTATATATCCTTGGCTGGCAACCAGTTTACCGCAGAAAGCAATGGCAACCTACTGCTACTGATAATCTTCTGACCAGTCAGTCATGTCACTTTCGAGACATGATCGACCAAAGCGTGTATCACGCATGGCACTTAACTAATTGACGACTCTCTCAGGACGTGATCGGCCGTGGTTCTGCATAGCATTCTGTTGCTCTATGAGATTTTTAACTCTTGACCATTCTTCTTTTTTCTTGCATGCTCTTTGCCGATGCTTTGTATACCTGCAATATGCATGTGAACTTATCTGGATTCTCTTTTCTCGTCTCGCAATCATATTAAGTTATTGTCCAATCATTGGAGTTTATCAACATCGAGCCTGGTCAATACCTAGATGGGTAATATTAGGGAATACAATGTGCTGTGTAGATGTGCGCATGGTGTAATGGATTAGTTCTCACAAAGAGAAACCGGAAAACCGAGTTCGAATTCCAGTCAGTTTTGTTACATACGTTTACTCGAATATATACTTGAGAAAGTATCCACATTTTCTCATTTGAGATATATGGTTAAATAATATTTATTTATTCGGGAATCATTATTTTTCGCAACATGTGTACGATAACGTAAAAAAAAGTTAAGCTGCAAATAATAATAGAATCAATCATTCAGCCAATCAAACCCTCTTACGACATTCCATGACCCAGAAATTTCATCTGAGTTTGTCTGACTGGAAGTTTTATTTCCCCTGAAGACTTCATCATTGCTCCCATGTTCTGTTTTCCATGTTCTGTATGTTTTCTATCTCGGCTGAAGTCTCTTTCCATCACCGTAATGTAGCTTCCCTGTGCCTTTTCTGTAAATGCTTTCATGGTGATGTTCTGATGAACTTTCCCCCTATGGTACGTAATTTTTATGAATTTAATCACAGTTCTATATTAAAATCAAGGTCTAATCATGTTTGCAGTTAAAATGCCTACATGTAACCGCAAGTTTTACGCTAACAATTTCATGTTTGCGGAACTTTCTTCCGGAATCTTGATTTCTAGTCAAATTTGATCTTCAAAATTTTAAAAGCGATGTATTTATATTCATCTTAATTTATTCTCATTTATTTTTCTCGGTCCTTAATAATGCTATTTTTTTCTTATATTCTTCAAAACTCATTAATTTTCTGCCTCTTAGTAACTTTGTTGTCTTGCTCAGAGTGAAATTATTTTTTTTTAAAGTTTTACAATAGTAAATGATAAAATCTCGTTTTAAATGACATAGAAATTACGGCGTGGGATAATTGCTAGTGTAATAATCCAGCTGATCATTACAACCGAGTAGCGAGTTTGATGTTTACCAAATATCTACACTAAACTCAGCTTTAGCAGTGTTTTGAGCAGCTAGGAGTAGTGTAATGGTTAGCGAGTTCAAGTTTTTGATATCTCAGTATCACTACCCTCAAAGGACTATGTCTTCATCGATAAAAGCGTTGATTTGAACCAGTTAGTTGCTCCAAAGATTTGTGAGTTCAATATCTGGGTACAGTAGAACTTACCAAATCTTAGCGAGTTGATTTAAAGGGAGATAACTGATACTGAATTATTCTGAAAGAGCCATGACTCATAACAGTCAGAAGATAGAGATAGTGTAAATAATTACAATGCCTCATGTCAGAGATATAGACATATATTGCAATTTTATTGAAAAATAAAAATATTATACCAGTTAATCACTAATATCTGTAAGATAGCTTTCTTTAGTTCATTTAGTAATTATAAGGAACGGTCCCTCAAGTGCTCGATAATATCTAGGATCTCAAATCTAAGAACATTTTCATAGATTCTTCTATTTGTATTTACAGGGTGTAAACAATAAATTGGCAGTAATTTCAATCCGCAATTTACATTTTTTAAAGCGGAATATCAATCTGAAATGTTAGTTGCTGCACTCTTTAGAGTCTGAAACCCAGGTTTGCCACCTAAAAATACTAACAAAATTAGTGCCAGTATAAAATTTAGCCATAGAATAATTATTGCTGAATTGTTCCGCGCCGGGCATAAGACGTCTGACATTATCAGAGACACTGGCAAGGCTCCTAGGACTGTTTATCGTGTTGTAGAAAACTTAAGGGAAGGTAAAGCCATGCAAAGGAAGGCTCAAAGTCTGAGAAGTGATAAAGTCCGTACCAGAAGGTTTCTCAGTGGCTTAAAACGATCCATTGCAGCAAATCCATCACAGTCAATGGCTGACCTGGCGAAAAAGCAGAATATGACCAAAATGACCATTTCTAATGCAGTACGGAATAATCTTGGGATGAAGTCATATTGCAGACGACGTCGTAACATTCTTACAGCGAAATATAAGACCATTCGTAAAGAGAGAAGCCCCTTGCTACTCAATCACCTGAAACACCATGGTGGTACCGTCCGCATTTTTGTAGACTAGAAAAAGTTTGTGGTAGACGAAGTCGCCAACCGTAGAAACTCGAGAGTTATCGCCATTGATCCTTCTTGTGTTCCTCCAGTCATGCAGATTAAATACCATGCCTCTGTCATGGTGTTTAGAGCTGTTGTGAATCATGCCCCCTCACTTCATTGAAGTGGGCCTGAAGATCAATACGGCGGGATATCTGAAGATTCTGGAGGAAGTTATCTTAAACTGGATTAAGAAGAACTATGGTCCTAACAAAGTGATGTTTATCCAGCACTCTGCACCTGCTCATGGGTCAAAAACAGTGCAGACCTTCTTGAAGAGAGAGTTGCCGCTTTTTGTGACCTCAAATATCTGGCCCTCTAGTTCGCCAAATTTGAACCCCTGCGATTATTGGTTATGGGGCGATGTTGAGAAAGACTTTAATGCTCGCCCCCATAACAGTGTGGCCTCCCTGAAGACCTCCATAAGGCGAGCATTCCGCGCTATCAAGAAAGAGTCAACTGTCAAGGCCTGTCGTGATTTCAGGGCTCGCATTCAGCAAGTTGTGGATGCAGAAGGTGGACGCATAGAATAAAATGTTTGTATTTAATAAAACAGTTAAATAAGCATACACAAATCTTAAATGTGTTTAAATGCTTCTTCTTTATCAAGGTTTAAAGTCTGAGATCTCAAACTGCCAATTTATTGTTTACACCCTGTATATTTTTTAGTTTCTATGGCGATTTATGGGCAGCTTCTTGTCAGCTTTATCGTCTATCAAAGAATTTCATTTCTTCTTTGTTCGTTGCTTTCTTTTTGATGATGGCTTTGAATAAATTTGTCGCCATCGTGCAGGTTCTGGTCTAGAAGCTTCCAGTTTCAGGATACCTACTTAAGTAATACATTTTCCATCGCCGTTTGACGTTGCAAGAGTTGGTTAAAAAGTGTAAGATATCAGAGAAGGAAAAAGTGACAATGGCGTGAATCTGTTTAAGGTGGACCTCGACTTGCCGGGAAGTGACCCACACACTTGAATTCATGACTTAACTCTGCGTTATATACGGAACGAGACATGCAGAATCCAATTATGAAACTGTAACGAACTGCCGCTGACAGCGTTATAATTTATAGTGGCGTCTTGCGTAGCGTGTCCGTCATGCATAGCTCTTTTCAACTGCTGGTCAAACTAGTGAAAACTTATAATTGTCATCCGCTTGGTCCTCCAATGGGTTCCCTGAGGTTATTCACGTTTAGTCAGGAGTCCTTATTATTGGTTTTAACGCCAAATTACTTTGCGACCCTTCAAAATACGCATCTCTACTTTTGCTCATGTCATCTACTAATTTCCAAATGGTAGTTTTTATTTTTCAACAAGGTTTCAGATTTAACACTTTTTAAATTCGACCTTTGAATAATGAATGATCAATTAGATGTTTTTTCTTAGCGTCAATGAAGTCGGTAGCCAAATCACTTGACTCCCAATTGACAGAGCCAAATTATCAGCGTCGAAACGGTTGTGACAAAACATGCTAAATCTTTATACGAGAAACAATTATCTACCACCAAATACCATACTTAAATCAATCTTATTATAACCAAATCAGGAACCGTCGAAGATGCACAGCAGTTGCTAAAACAGCTTAAAGTCTTACATTAATATTTATTCCATATTTAATGCCGTTAAACAGATGTTACATCTGACAATACCCAAGTCTGCCAGCATGGAGCTTGCTTACATTATATAAATCGTTGATACGCTGGGTAGTCTGTCTTGTGGATGATATGGTGACGCATTGCCCCATTTATCTAACGCTGTTAGAACACAAATAAAATTAATTTGAAGACGCTATCGGATCTTCATATTTTATAAGTTGAACATTTCCCAACCGCTTAACTGTTCCAAACAGTGCTCGTATTTGTTACAAAAGTATACTGTAGCAAGATAATTTCACTGAATTAATATTGGCATATCGATTAATTTCATGTAAACTATCAGACGAAAATAAAATATGAAACAAACTTGAGATCCGTTCGAAGCAACGTGTGCAGAAATGTTTCAGAGTAGTTTTTGTTTTCCTATCCACAGGGGGAAATATAACACAAAGTTGGATTAATCTAGTTTTCTCAGTAAGCATAATCGTAGGAAGAAGGGAAAAAAATCTTGGTTACCGCAGTCTTATTCACAAATGCACCAGGGTGACTCACGACACTACTTTCGTACAATCGGTCGTTGCTGCTCTTGATTTAGATTTTCATCGGCAACGCATATCCGTTTCAATTTTATAACCAGTCTTTCTCGAAGGTAAGAAGAAGGCTGACCCATGGTGTAGCGTCGAAGACTTAAATTTGAAAAACTTACCCAAAATAATTTTTTAATAATCATATCTCCCCAAGCAAAACATTTTATTGCCACTGTTTTGCATGACATGAGAGGAAAGTTATGAGAAAGGGTGACAATTTATAGTGGGTGCCAGGAAGTGGGTAAGAGAAGGATACGAATACTGATGAGAGTGGAATGGACGGAGGAAAGAAACATGAGAGAGAGGATGCAGGTCAGTGAGATAGGAGATGACTATTGACATTACATTTAAATTCTTGGAGATTATAGCTGTCGGGAAAGCAAGCAAATGGAAGGAAATTCCACCGGTGGTAAGTGCGAGAAAAGAAGCTACTGGAGCAGATTTACAATTATAATTTACCATAATGGATTTACCATTAAGACAGAATACTCAGGTGTAAATTTAGACAAGAACTGGTTTGTTAAATGTAAAATTTCTAAAATGAAACTTCTCTTCATTGATCATCTTAAACAATCATAGGTTTGCTTTTTGTCAGCATCCAGAATTAACAACTGACTTTGCATTGTTGGCCATGCATTGTCCATTGATATAAATTGAAATGATTATAATAAATGAATTAAATCTGTTACTAACAAATTAGGCTCACTATGTTGTTACGACAAAATTGTTACCACAATCTATCTTGAAAATGTATGTTTTACCCGTGTATCAGCTGCTGCTGTTATATCTGGTCTAGTACTTTTGTTATATATCTTGGGATTTTCGACAAAATATAGAAGCAATGTTATGGACCCTAACCTGGTATCCCGGTTTCTGTCACTTTTCCATTGCTATAGCTTCCCTTTTGCTATGTCTATAAATATTTTCATGGTAATTGTTCTGATGACACTTCTTCATTAATATCGAGATTTAACGAATTTAGCACAGTATTTGATTGGCATCTAGGTTTCACAATTTTATTGTCGAAATTGCTACTTATAACCATAAGTTCTATACTGACATTTTCTTCTCTTCCGACATCCTGTTTTCCTGTCAAGTTTTATCTTCAAAAATTTAAATGCAACGGGATTGGTCATCTCCTCTCGCCTAAAATCCTGTTGTTTCATTGATCTCTATTTCTTTCAAACTCAGTAACGTCTCAGTAATGGCTTAATTGCCTTGATTGTATATATTCTTGTTCTATGTCCCATGACTCTTCACGGCGTAGGAGATCTGGCCTTCTACGTCTCCCTATCCCTTGTGGATCTTAGCACGTTTTCTACTGTTACACCACCCAAACCCTGCTCTGTCATCCACCAGCTCAGGCCTTTCAGTTATATTATCTGCTACTTTGTCTATATTTTCCTCTATCTGACCTGTGAGTATCAGATTCTCCAAGCCAACTTTCCTCATAACATGTCCCAAGAACGTCAGCTGATCTTCCTGATGCTCACTTTTAATTTCCTTTTCGTTTCCATCCTTTCTAAAACATCATCATTGCTCACAGGCTCGGTCCATGATAACCGCAGTATCTTTCTGTAGAACCACATTTCAGTTGCTTCAAGTTTTTCCTTCATCTTTGATGATATTGTCCATCATTCACAGCCATATTGAAGAACCGACATCGCATAGCAATCCAGTACTCTCGTCTTTGTTTCTAGCGAAATTTTCCTGTCTCTTCATACTCTACTAGGCTTCTGGAATGTGTCCTTATCCATTTCGATGCCCCTTCGGATCTCAGTGTCGCGAACTCCATCTTCCGTCAGAACACTTCCCAAGTACTTAGATGTTTTGTACTTGCTTGATTTTAATATCCCCATCCTGCAATTGGCATTTTGTGCTCCTCTGTTTGATGATGACCATAGATTTAGTTTTCTTGTAGTTTAAATGATTCAAATAAATAAGCGAAGCATGCATAACATCATAAAAACTGAAGTTGCTTTGAATTCATTCATCTAACTGAAAGTGCATTCGTGGCAAAAGCGGATGAGAGTTCGAACTTTACCAAACTAATTCTTTATTTCCAAATACATGTTGCAAAATTAACGGCCATTAAAAGTCCAGAAGCTGCAAGAAAAATAGCAAGAAAAATAAAACAATAGAGAAACTAGTAAAAACATCATTGACAATGGATCTGAAATTGTGTTGAATAAAGTAATTACCATAATTTGCTGGCATAAAAGAAAAATGTAGTTTTATTTTCGCCTGTCCAATTTAGAGAAAATAGTTTTAATGAATTTAGCATGCAATGTTTAAATTCAGCTATAACTACATTACATATGGTTACAAAAGCACATTATTTATTGCAGAAATCATTACTGTATATAAAAAGCAAGCAAACAGAGTTTAACGTTAAACAGTAAAGCCGGACAGTAATAAAATCCTACATTGTTAGAGTAATAAAAATTTGTGAATGTAAAAATGTATCGAGAACAGTTTATAAACCAAAATAAGCCACTTGTACAGTTGAACATTAAACAAAGCAGTCTTTTCATTGGGGATATTTCCCTTCATTTATGGTACTTTCTTTTGCAGTTTTGCGCTGATAAATTGTATGCGTGTGCTGAATCCTATTTACTTATGTTTTATGAGCTGGCACCGACGAACGTCGCCGGTATTTTTTTACAATAATTTCCTTACGCTGCTAATAATAATATTACTACTGCTACAACACCGACTACTACTACTACTACTACTACTATCAATAATGATATTAATAAGTGGCTGTCCTATTAAGCTTTATATAGTTCCTCCAGAATTACATTGATGCCGTGCTGCTCTCTCATTCTTCAAATAACACCGCCATTACAACCATAAACAACAACAACAACATTAATAATATTATTATTATTAATAATAATAATAATAATAATAATAATAATCAGAAGAAGAAGACTAAGAGAAGTCGTTTCATGAAATTATATTATTATGGAGTGGAGCTCGGGAGAATATGCCATCTGAGGTAGAATGAAAAACTACGGTAATTAGCGCCATTGACCAAATTAGACTAGAACGGAGCCTCAATTTCGAAAAAAAGGAAGTGTTTTACGAATATAGTAAACAAATTTCTTTTTAACCCATAACTGGAGGAAGAAGGTGTGTTTTATCCACTTTCATAAGGCTATTAGCGCGTAAGTGACGAGCTTGGCGAACTCGACTCGACTCTTCGATACCACATTCCGACCTCCATGCGCATATCTGTCGATAAAAGAAGTGATAAACTTATTCACGAAGTATTTTCTACTATTCAAAATTGTTTCTGCTTTGATAGACTGATAATTTATAACGTATAAAATGCGTTACTATTTTTTTAATAGCCTTTTACATTCTTTCATTTACACCGCAATTCTGATCGTCAGGATAAAAGAAAAGAAAATAAACGGTAGAGTCTGAAGGAACAATGTTTTTGTTCATTTTTTAGTGATAATATTGTTTTCCTTCTCAGTGAAAATTAAATACACTTTTCAAACAAAGCGAATATTTTTGCATGTGTTTATGAAAAAAGTAACACTTTTTGTTCGAGAAAGTGATAACGATTTTAAAATCATCTTTAAATAAATAAAGAAATGTGTTTAAATTATATATTAAAAATGTTATGAATACAAACTAAAAAGAATATTTTAAAGAAAAAAACTCTATAATGTTTCATTTCTCACCACTAGATGGCAAAGTCGTGTGTGTACCTGTTAACACTTTTCACATTTTACTTTAAAAAATTCCGTTTCTTTGTTTTCTCTCAAGGTCTGATCATCAAGCCAAACAGATGCACACAATCAGGTAAAAACAAGCAAATACCCACACGATCTCAAACACAGTAAAGGTCTAAATAAAGAGGATTAAAAAAAGATGAATGGAATATGGGAGAAGAACGACGGAATTTGGGAAGGGACAGACGGAATCGGAAAGCGGCTGAATAAATGGAGTCGGTGAAGGGACAAAAAAAATACGGAGTGGAAGAAGACTGATGCAAATTGAAGGGAGCTGTCAGAGAAATGTAAGGACGGAGAAGAGTCTTATTCGAAAGAAAAGGATCTATGAAAAAGGCGGCGACAAAAAAAAAAGGCTATAGAGAAGGAAAAAAGCTAATGTAAAGGTAGAAAGAGTGTCGGCAGATATTTTAAAAAAAGTAAAAGGGGTTGCAGAAAAAGACAAAAGAGAAATTGATGAAAAAATAGACAGAAAATACACACACACATACATACATACATACATATTGAAAAAGAAAACGAAAAAGAAGGAGGAGGAAGAAAGAAAGTACGAAAATGCAGTAACAAGAAAAAAAAGGAGAAAAACCCGACGAAAAACAGAAGAAGAAAAAGAACAATACAGCAAGAAAAAAGAGAATAAAAAATAAAAAATAAAAGACGAAAAATTTAAAAACACAGAATGGGCTAAATACAGCAAGACAAATAATACTTAATGTAAGGAAGAAAAATATTTGACAGCAGAAAGAAAAAAATGCATGAGTAAATGAAAGAAAAAAGAAAGAAAAGAGGAAGGAAGGAAGAAAGGAAAGGAGAAAAAGAGGAACAAAGAAATAAAGAAAAAATTAGAAGGAAGAATAAAAGAACGGAAGTAAAAAAGAAAGAAGACAAAAGAAAAAATCGATAAAAAAAATGAAGAAAAAAATTAGAAACATATAAAGGAACAAAAGCGGGTAGTAAGGAAGGAGAAATAGAAATAAGAAGGAAAAGGAAAAAGAAAGACAAAGAAAAAAAAGACAGAAATAAAAGAGAAAGAAAGAAAGAAAGATAAAAGAATAGAAGAAATAAAAAAGGAAGACCGAAAGGAAGGAAGAAAGAAAAAACGAAAAGTAGAAAGAAAGAAAGAAGCGAAGAAAGAATGAAATCAAGGACAAAAGAAAGGAAAAAAATATTATCGACCTATGATTAACATGACAGAAAAAAAATGATCATTTTGAAATAATTGAAGAAAACGAAAAAGAAGCATAATAATTATTATTACCATATCCTTCATTCGTGATAAAATAGAATATTAATTATTGCCTTTGATAGAGAATACGGAGAGCGAAATTCCATGATTATAATCACCAACATCAATTTCTTGAGCGGCATAGGAAGAAAAACAGTTCGAAATAAGAGGAAGTAAAAACTTAAATTGAAGCCAGGCAGTTTAAATGTTATCATCAAATTCGCTGTGGAACGGTCGACTGTTTATTATCAACTTAAACAAAAGAAGGCAATAAAAAAAAGCAAGAAGTAAAAAATAACTTCGTGCATAACCTCAAAAGGAAAAAAAAAATAATATAAAAAATGGCAAACAATTTTTCCCGTCTTCTCTGCATTTTTCTAATAGCGTGCAACAAATCAACAAAACTTAAAATTCCAATTCCTCATTCTCAATGGTATCCTATCCTCCATTGCTCCAATGTTCAAATAAAAGTATTGACATTCAGTGCAAGCCATCTTTCAAACGCCAACAATTCAAAGATGGCGGACAACGGGCCCACGTATCAGAGTTGATGTCGTCGGGTTTAAGTTCCTCTTACCTAATCCTCAATAACAGCGCAAAGATCTTCTGTTAAGCTATTCAAGTCTTTCTCACAAGACTAAGGCTCTTAGCAAAAGACCCAGCAGGAGAGCATAAAACAAATATTGTCTTTGCACGGGAAAATGCCAGTCATGACAGATAGTATTTCATTGTTTGTCAAAGTTGCGAGAAGAAGCCTACGAAACGATTACATTCGAACAAAGCAGTGTCCTTTTAACTTGCAACGTTAAGAAGATATCATGAATTTCTGCGTTCATATGCTTTCGATTCGTTTATATCATGTTGGCCTTTACTCGAGGTATTCGAAAGTGAGTTAACAAGATTTGACATTCTATTCTTACACTGATAGCTTTAATATAAGCAGTATAACAGACATATGCTTCAATATGTGAGTTTCATCACGAATAAAATACATATATAATCGTCATCAATAAATAAATAATAATGGCTCTCCACAGTTCTTTGTAGCTCTTTGCAGATTTTTTTATTTATAACATCTGCTTTGCTAACCATTTACACAAACTCATTAGGTAAGATGATTGCTATTTCCATTTATCCCACCTTCCTTCAATACGTCCTGTGAACATTAAATTTTCCAAGCCATTCATCCTCATGACAAGTTCCGGAAATTTTAAATTTTAAGTTATTATGCAAATCAAAAAGTTCTGAAGTAATATTTTTCGTATTTAAGCTCGTCTATTTCAACCGCAAGTAAAATAATCACTCACCACCTTGGTACGGGTGTTTAGGAATAGGTAGAAAACGACTAGCTAGACAAGCTTAACTAGGTGAGACAGCTGAGTACAAATTTACTACATAAGCAGGGCTTGGTAATCTTTGACCAGCGGCCCGAGCGCGTACGCTCGGGTTCCCCACATCAAAAACCGACCTTGTATCACATCCACACCTCAGTGGAGAGATGAAGTAAATTATACGCCCAGCAAAATACTACCCCGCTACTTTTGGCGTGGGGGTACGAACAATTAAGCAAGCTTAACATGTTACGAGAAGCTCAGACATGCTATGAAAATCTTTATACCTATTTACCGAGTCAGAGGGGACTCGGTATTTTGACCAATATCTCGAGCGCTCGCGATAAGGTTGCTCACTTTAAAAACCGACTTGTGTCACAATTCGCTCCAGTGGAGGAATAGGGTAAATACAATATCATTTACCATCTGCTGTCGGATGTGTAGGATTGGCTGTTCAACGACAAACTTTGAAAATCTATGACCAGCTAAGATATGCTTAAACCAGCTAAGATAAGCTTAGTATCCATTTACTGTGTATGCGAGGTCTGGTCAATATTTGACTAGTGGCGTGAGTGTAATCGCTCGGGTTCCCCACACTAAAAACTGACCTTGTGTCACAAGTCGGGTGACTGGGAGATAGTAGGGTAGATAAATTCTTAGTAAAGTATTTAATTAAATTTTCTACGATTGTCAAAGGTTAGTTTTTGAGATATTTGGAATTTACGAAAATAGACTGACTAAAGTTAGTACGCAGATTAAACTAATATTTATTTAAGATCTCTGAAGTGCAATAAAAATATTTTTCTTCTTGTCAATAATATATGTTGAAATGCGGAATGGAATTTCAGCTCCATTTACTTAGAAATTTTTTCGTCTAATTATGCTTTTTGGGGTGTTCTTATTTTAAACTTTAGAATTCGTAAGTGAAAATTTTTTTGTCCGTGTTGTAGTACTGTTATGCACGTTTGTCGATATTGTTTTGTTGGAAGTAACTTTGTCTTTTTATTTTGGTATTTGTGTCTTACGTGTGCGGATGTGGTAGCCCCTTCATTATGGGGATGTATACAACAGCGGTAAAACAACGTTCTCTGGCTACTTTATCAGCATGGACAGCTGAAAGAGCAAAGAAGAAGACTGCATATTTCGAAGCACAGAAATGAGTTTTTAAGGACTATATTTCTGAAAATAAACTCTTAAAAGTTCCCGATGTCATCGAAGTAGTAACAGCAAGAACAATTTCTCCGCTGACCACGGGTGAAAAAAAACAGTAAATCGGTGAGTGTATGAGGTGAGATAAAGAAAGGGGCGATGAAAAGCCTCAATACTACTGTAAAGCCACAGAACTACTGTAAGCTGTTCGAACATTATGTGGGACATCCTGCTGGGAAGCCCGGATGAAACCAGAGCCCTGTCAGGAAGCACGAAATCGGTGAGGTTGCAAAAAGAATGTATGGAAACCCAAATCACAAAAATAACTTCAGAAAACAATTTAGGTGCTTTTTTGCCCATTATAGACAAGTGGGAAGCGTCACTTCTGCTAAGAGCATAACAGGCATTTCCACCGGAGTTGATTTCTTGCAGGTGACAATGATCTGCAAGAATTTCAATGACATCCTCGATATATTAACGTGCCGAGGCTGGAAAAATATGGTCAACATAGAAAACCGTAGACTCTACTGCTGATTTTGTAGCGCTGAGGGAGATTTTTCAAAAGCATGCTCTGACAGGACCCCTGCAGCGACACCTAAAAAACAACACAGCAAGCAACAATTTCCATGAAAGCAGTGGGGTCAGAAAAGTACGGCCGAAATCTTACTAGTCCCATCAGCTAGTGATATGGGGGACAAAAGGGTGCTACGCCTTCCTCAGCAGATGTGTCACAGTCGCGTAAGCAGCAGAAGTAGGAGTAAGCACATCAACAGCAACATTCACGAAAACAGCAGCAACAAACGCAAAGGCTACAGAAGCAACTGCAACAAAAACAACTGCAGTGAAAATAGAAACCTAAGCAGCAGCATCAAGCCTAACAACAGCAGCTGCAGCAGCAAAATAAGCAGCTGCAGCAAATACAAGAGTAGCCACAACAACCACTGCAGTAGCAACCTGATGGCATGGAGGTGGAAGATAAGACTTCACCAAGATCTTCTTCACCAAAAAAGAAGAGGAAGGAGGACGAAGAAAACAACTTTTTTTTCTTTTTAATTGGTACGTGTAGGCCAAGATGTGCGGATGTGCGTTGTGGTGCAGTGGATATCGACTCGGAACGACAAATCGGGGAGCCGAGTTCGAATTCCAGTTGAATTCATTGCATTCACTTACGCGCAAATAGCCTTGGGAAAGGTATTAATCCGTCTCTTCCTTCCAGTTCTGGGTTAAATAATAGGCAACCAGTCTACCGCAGAAAGCAATGGCAACCTACTGCGGGATAATCTTCTACCCATTCAGTCATGTCTCTTTCGAGACATGATCGTCCAAGCGTGTATCACGTATAGCACTTAACTGACGAACTGACTAGGCCAAGAAATACCGTCTTGGTCTCGATATCCGCAGACTTCTGTCTGCCTCAACTGAATAAAATTTTAAAATGTCTGTCAAGTGTCCATCTATATTCGCCTCGCTTAATCTTAATGAAAGACTGAAATTTTATTCTGGACCCCAGATTAGACAGGAACCAGTGAGCTAGCGGGAAGTCAAGCAATTGTGTCTTAGTTTATCTGATCGGCGGGTTTGGTCTCGTCGATAGATACCGGCTCGATCGCCCACGGCGGGAAAAAAGGACATAAGCACTTAAGTGGTTGTCTTTATATGATTCAAATTCTTATTATATGTTTGTTATTTATTCTATTATAGCTGCTCAACAATTTTTTATTATTTCATTACATTTCTGATGAAATAAAATGTGATTATTTGGTTTTACTCAATAGCTTCACACGGCAGTTTCTCAGAATACAGCAAATAACTTCAATGACTTCAACGAAGCATATTGATACTAATTAATATTTTAATTCAGGCTTTGTTTTGATATCTTACTTGATTGTTTAAAATTTGACAATAGTTTTCAAATCAAATTTGAATCATTGAAGTTTATGTGATTTACTTCATAGTTCCGTCAGTTCAAACCTTCACGGCAAGGACACACAATGCCTCTTACATAGTCAAAAGCCACCAGCATTCACTCCCTATTCCATCCATGCTCTGTGGAACAGACACCCAAGAAGATTTCAATCTTAACTCGTTCAAGTGGGGGGTTAACCGTTACCACCCCCCTCCTGGTCATACAAATTTCCTCTTAACGCTTCAAAATTTCTTCTTAATAACCTGACTGGTTTGGGGATATATATCATTTTAGATGGTTCAGAACTTCTCTAAATATCCAATTCTATCAATCAATTTGCGATGTTTTGATGGTAATTGTAAATACATCAGCAATAATAACAGAAACCATTATCAGCTTTAGGTTATAAAATGTTGCAGGTTTTCCCGCAGGGTAGTGATCATTTTGGAGATTGTTATATCTTTGCCCCGGAAAATATTATGCTAGAAGGAGAAAGTGAAAAGCAGGTCATTGTAGAGTTGCTTCAGAAATCATATAATAGTTGTTAATCATTATCATCATCATCGTTATGCCAACTGATTAATTAGATTTTATGACGTGCTTGATTGCCTGCATTGTCATTTTCATCTCATTCATTTAGATAATTTGATTATTACATGAATGAATGCGAAGAAAATGACACCAGTTTTGGTAACGAAATCCTGTCAGCTCCAAGTAAATTTTATTTATTTCCCTGATCGAAAATGTTCATGATAGATATCTCTGACTTATAATGCATCATGCATAAATACAGCAGTAACTATATATATATATATATATATATATATATATATATATATATATATATATATAATTCAAACAGTTATAGGTTAGAGTAAAATTAGGCCAGTAAATGGTTGTATTAATATCTGCTGAATATACATTTAAAGAAAAACAAAACTGAAGATAAACATTTAGACAATTTTTACACAATTTATGCCCAGAAAACCTTTACGACGGTTTCACCTTCTAAGGAAAATGCAAGGTAAACGCATCTTGTTTTTTTTTAATAAGATTTTTAAAACATTCGGCAAGCGAAAACAAATATTCGTAACATTTCAGAAAGGATGTATTTGTAAAAAGACTATATGAATATAACAAGAAGAAAGCTTATTTTAGCTGACGCATTTCGTCTGCTGATAACTTTGTCATTTGTAATTATATATATATATATATATATATATATATATATGCATGAGTGTGCGTGTATGTGATTGTATTTTTTATACTTTCATAGTGTTTTGACACCAATTTGGTGGTTAACTATTTCCTCATAGATGGGACCCTAACAGGTGCTACCACTCCGGGTCAGGGTAGACCTGAGAACCACAGCAATTAAGAAGTGATTCCATGCTCCTCATTACCTCCTAATCAGAGGCCTTGCTGTCAGATAAATTTTACCGTCATTCCCAGTACCTAAAAAAAAGATAAAGATTTAACATGCAGCACTTTTAAAATATATATATATATATATATTTTAAAAGCGCTGCATGTTAAATCTTTATCTTTATATATATATATAATTTTCTTTTCATTAATTCAAAGGTTATTACAGTGGATATTGGTATCTGAAATAGGCGCCTAATTTTTTTAAAGCAGTATATCTCTTCGGCCGAGACCGAACTTTCGTATCCTGTGTAGGAAAGTCAAAGTGTGTCAAAGTAGAACCAAACTTTTTTTCTATTCCAGCAAAGCTGACTCATTTAGATACATAAGCCAATATGCGTCATGCACACTGTTAAAAATGAAAGCGATAGGCGTGTGGAATGAGAGAAGATGAATTTTAGCGTGTTATATAAATGCGGTGTATAAACACGCCAATCACCGGCCGCGAGAACTCAATTCATTACTAAGAAGTATTGCACACACGGGGAACATATATTTATAAACTACTTAAAGTACACAAAAATAGGTAAAAAGTGCCCAATACCATAACAAGTGGGAGAGCTAAATATAAATTACATTTTGGGTGATCCTGGAAACTGAAACCGGAAGCATGAAACCCGGATCGCGGCCTGTTTCAGGTTCTGGGAAGAATAAAAATTATATATATATATATATATATATATATATATATATATATATACGAAAATGTCAGATAAAGTGTATGCGTTAAAGGACAGTAAAAAACAAAAGGAAAATTTATCTCAACCCACGCATTTGGAAAATTTCATAACGTGTCGGAAAATGATAACAGTGTGTGCGGATATATATCATGAGTCCTGCGGCTCCCCAAAGGGGCATCACACATACATACCGGTTATAAGAAATGGATTCATAATTTCTCTAAAGGTATTAACACGCAAGTGAATATAATAAATTCGACTGATATTCAAACGTATTCTCCAATTCCTCAATCCATTAATTCACAGTGCTTCAGTATATACATACATACATACATGCATGCATATATATATATATATATATATATATATATATATATATATATTGCTGCAGCGTAGTCCTCAACAATCGTACACATGACTTCACTGAAGACTCATTCAAACTTCCAAATAACATCCAACGTTCCAAAGAATGCCAGTGTGTTGACAAAGAAATTCTTACACTGCATAACAATGCGATTCTACTTGAAACAAACAGAAACAGTAAATGAACAAAACAATTATGCAGTATATAATTCGGACAGTTTATTCATAATTTTTTGCAGAACACTCCACACCATATTCGCAAATTCGAAAAATTCAACGAAGATTTAATAAGCAGAACTTGCCGGTTGTTTCTAATCAATCTTTTTTGAAGGAATACGTAAGTTGGTCGAAGGCGAACCGAAGGGATTCTTTCTTTCTTTCGCGGCTGCCCTTGCGGTACGGCTTAGGCGCAGCTCATATTCATGGATTTCTCAACTTATCCTCGATAACTTTCTTTCGTGATTCGTGCTTAGCAGAGAAGTGTCGAGTACAATTTTTGAAGTCTTTGGTTAGATCCGGCTGGGGATCGAACCACGCAACCTCCCGCATTATAGGCCAGCACTTAAATATTGCACAACGGCAGGAATACTCGATGCCTAACTATACCAAATATCCTTATTATATATCAACTTTGTAATGAAAATACCACAATAAATATAAGCGTGGCGAGTAAAGCACGTGTTACTAGAAGCAGAATGGAAAAAATATATATATATATATATATATATATTAATGCAGGTTTCATTGAATAATATAGACAAGTTTTGTCTATTAATTTTGTGTAGGATCCGTTCATACCGTCTGATATACTTGATGGTGATGTCGTTAAAAGACAACAAAAAATCACAGTATTTGTTGAATTTTTTATCAGGTCTAAGCTTTCGGCTCACATAAGCCATTATCAAAGAGTAAATAATAACACACAGTAAACATAGAACATTTAAGCTATTAACAATAAAGATAATTGAATTGAAAATATAAGTCCATCCCTACCGTGGCGGATGGCCGAAGACAGTGACAAAATAGTGGTGTTGTGGTCCCTGGTCTGATTACAGACATTTGAGTACGTTGTTGGAAATATCGAAATTGATTGTATTCAAACCAGGTTTAAACTGTTTTATGTAGAGTGCTTCGAGGATTTTTAGTTTCTGCTTATTATTTTCTTGTTTGAGTATGTACGTGTTATCAACAAGCGTTTGTCTCAGAAGTGTGCGTTGATAATCGTGTTGTTCTAAATGACGGAATATATTTGAATTTTTATTTAAGTGCAACGTCAGACGCCGTGAGAGCGAATTTGTGGTGTGGCCGATGTAGATATTATTAAGGTTGTTAGAGATACATTCTCTAAATGGACATATGAATTTATATACTACATTGGTCTTTTGCAAATCACTAACGGTGGGGGAAGAGTCGTTGCGGACAAATGAATTAGATGTAGTGGATTTAGTGTAATATATAATGAACTTAATTCTTTTGTTAGAGTCTGTCGGAGAAATATTAGTATTTATGAGTTTTTTTAGGATGTTTTCATCTAGTTGGTAGTTGGAGTGCATCTGGCTACGGTATAAGAGAGTGATATGTTTAGGATTGGTTGGGTTAGTATCATGTGTTGTTTTTTCCATGTTAAGCTTTTTAAGAAAGTAATGTATTTGTTCATCAACTATGTAGTTGGGAAAATTATTATTGATGAGTGTCTGTCACTGTCTCTATTTTGTCACTGTCTTCGGCCATCCGCCACGGTAGGGATGGACTTATATTTTCAATTCAATTATCTTTATTGTTAATAGCTTAAATGTTCTATGTTTACTGTGTGTTATTATTTACTCTTTGATAATGGCTTATGTGAGCCGAAAGCTTAGACCTGATAAAAAATTCAACAAATACTGTGATTTTTTGTTGTCTTTTAACGACATCACCATCAAGTATATCAGACGGTATGAACGGATCCTACACAAAATTAATAGACAAAACTTGTCTATATTATTCAATGAAACCTGCATTAATGAAAAAATGCTGCCAAAATACACACAATTTAAATTACATGATCCAGCAGCCCAACACACCATCACCACCTTGAAATATATATATATATATATATATATATATATATATATGTGTGTGTGTGTATGTATATGTGTGTGTGTGTTTTCAGAAATGTATTGTTCTTCTTCTTTCATAAGTTATATTAATATGGTCTATAATATAAAGTTTCCGGCCCAATCAACTTCCCAAAATGTGAACAAATGACGAAACACCAGAATCTTTTTTAAGATCCCTTCCCTGTCGGCCCGAGGATATTTGCTATATATGGATCGCAATTGGGAACCCGCATATGCACACATATGCATCTCTTACATATGGATATTCTTTTGCTTGAGGAATACATGTATCTTTTACTGTTATTACATGAATATTTTTTCATGTGTGTGCAAGTGTGCTTAACAGACAGTAAAAAAAAAAAAGTGAGCCTATGAGCAAGCGAGTGAGATTTCCCTTCGGTAAAAAAACAAGATAAAAACAGTAATGTAATTTATTTACTTGCCACCGATGAGGCCGGAAAAATAGTTTTGTATTCAAAAACTGCTTTTCAAACGTCGTCTGAATAGTGCTACAAAAAAAATATAGCACAAAACAAAAAAAAATGAAAAGAAAAAAAAAACAAAAGAAAATAGTAGCCACGACGGTAAAACTCTTAGTCTGGACAAGTTTCATTGCATATATCTATATCTCTCTCTATATATATATATGTGTGAGGGGGTGCATCCACACAGTAGCTCTGTTGAACGGTGTTATTGTGGTCCATCTATCGGTTGCAATTCCGGTAGAATAAGACGAAATCCATAAGGAGCATTTCTTATATATATATATCTATATATATATATATATATTTTCTAAACATATACTGTTAAATATAAGAGACAATAAAAGTCTATTAAGTTTAATCATGAGGCGTTCTAAACGTCGTATTTTGACTTTCATTTCAGTTGAAAATAAAGACAAAAATTCTCCAAAATTAGGGTAATTTTTATTAATTTGCTTCTAAGCTTTGAGCTCACATGAGCCATCTTCCGAGAGGTTATTTAGACAGTAATACAATAACATCCACCATCACCGACGATTTTATTTTGTGTTGACATAAAACTCCACTAGGCAATGACAATAGTTACCAAAAATAACAAACGCTGTTCTCAAATTTGCAATGCGGTTCTATGACGTCTCACCACGTGATAGCGTGAAATGACAACAAACCATGTATTCAAATGTGATTTTATTAAGTGTTGGCTGTTTAGATTTGATGTACATGGCCTCCAATATCTATATATGTTAGAGAATTTTTGTCTTTATTTTCAACTGAAATTAAAGCCAAAATACGACGTTTAGAATGGCTCATGATTAAACAAAATAAACATTCAATGTCTCTTATATTTAACAGTATATGTTTAGAAAATTATTTGCTGCCTCGATACACTATATATATATATATATATATATATATATATATGCACTAATCGTTTTCATCTAATTATCTCTTATT
>JBBBDQ010000145.1:1387500-1447500 GCA_037127315.1 Ascarosepion bandense | reverse complement strand
TATGAATGTATTTTAATACATTAAAGTGGGGGGATCATTTTAGCTATATTTGAATCAACAAGAATAACATTCGTATTAATTTAGTAACTTAAATTCGATATCAACTTCCAGGCTGGCATCAAAAACTAACGGAACATGCAATTCCCAAAGTCAGCAATGGCGCAAAAGTGGCTCTGAAACCAGACAGTTATAAGTTCACTAAAAGCCTAAAGTAACAGGATAAACATAGCATTTTCTTTAACCTCTTATTATAAAACCAGTAGACCCGTGCGGTAAAAACTGACCGCAAAACATTTATAGCGGCAAATGACGGCAAATTATATATTTATCTACGTAATATTAGGACATAAAGAAAAATAATAATTCTAATCCCACTACTGAGAATAACAGCAGATAAATACATATCTATCTATCTATCTATATATATATATATATATATATATATATATATATATATATATATATATATACACTGTAATTTTGTTATTACAACGGTTTATAAAAGCATTATATCAATACACAAAATTTTTATGTTTCAGAAGAATACTGTTTTTCTTCAGGTGATATTTTAAAATAAATAATGAAAATGATTTATTTAGAAAATATAAGATGCTTGTAGGTGTGTCAATATTGTCCAATCAAGAATTTGAGTTAGGTAAATACGAAGTTGAAGATATGGGTCGCGGAAGCAGAATAGCCTAGTGTCAAATCATGTCACTTTTTAAGTTTATCTGAGTAAGATACATAACGGGAAAATATATTATTTAAATTGGTAGACAATAGGCTTTCACACTATGTTGGATTTTAGATGTTTTTTTTTAAATTAGATTTTGTACTACTTCTTGAGTAAAGGTGCTGGAATGTTTAGGTTAGAATTAGCATTAGAATTATAAATATTGTGTGAATAATTTATTTTACTAAAATATTTTATATTTTTCAGTTATATTGGAGCATAAGTAATAAATTAAACATTTTAATTAATTGAATTTTAAAGAAAAATATTTTCGATGTTTCTATAAAACGGCTAGTAAATCTATACGATACAGTAGTTCTTTATCTTTAAGGAACCTTAAAATCTGCAGCTTTTCATTCAGATTCTTGTTTCTTTACAGAATTTTCCTTTTTACTCAGGGGTTTTGTTTGTAGACTTTAACTTCTAAAAATACGAAGAAAGTGATGTTTGATTTCGGTGCATATTGTTGTTGAAAAAACAGAAAAGCATATTGCAACGCCGTTTAAAAGTGTTCTTAGTAGATCCAATGTAAACCTTTTTAGTAGTTGGGTTTTCATCTGATGCTCTATTACATTGGTACACAATAGAATTTGTTAGACAGCTATTTTCCAGTGCACAATTGTTAGGATTTCGAAAATTACGTAAATTTTATTAGTATTTTAATTATTTGGATAGTAATAGTTATTTTGGTTTACGTGCTGATTTAAGGTTCTATTATTACTTTTTTAATATGTCTTTCTAGATTATTTATACAACCATAGTTTAATTTAAGAGTATTTTTATTAAAACATTTACATAATGGTGTTATTATGAGGGAAATGTTTCTTAATTAAATTGAGGAAATTCAGGCCTACCTCGGTGCTAACTATTCAGTTAAAAGGGAGTGTATACCGAATGGTTTTTCTGTTTCTATTTTTCCTGTTGTAGCCATATTATATTTTATATATTCGATATCTTTAAAGAATTATAATAAAAATCTCTATGTTTATGAGATACTTTTTCACAAAAAGATTTTTGCTAATTCTGTATTCTATGGAGGAGGGTACATGTTTGATTATACTTGGGGGTGATTAGACTTTGGTTGTATGTATAGTGGATATTCAGTAGGTTTTATGTATGGTTAATAAGTATCATTTACTAAGTCTAGTGTTATGTCAAAGAAGTTTACTACTTTTAATTAATATATTTGTGTAGTGATATAATGTCCATTGTAATAAAAAATTACAATAGCAAGCTCTATTTGTATCGAGCACTCTTTATAAAAGTAAATGGTTGAACATTGGGTTTTAATCTACCTGCTTTTTTACTTTTCATAATATATATATATATATATATATATATATATATACTGCATTATACAATATTAAGCATTATTTTGTATCGAGATTTTCTTTATATCTACCTATTCTATCACATTCTTATAATATATATATATATATATATATATATATATATATATATATACAACGGTCTTTATAACAGGGAGAATATATATATATATATAAGTATATATATGATGACATAATTATTGAAAAAAATATAATAATAAGGCTCAGTTAAAGAGCAAACATGCAACATAGTTTCATAACTGGTAGTAAAGTTTAATAAGTAGTAAAAAGAGAAAAATAACAGAGCCTTGATAATTTGAGCTGGTGCAGCTATTGTCTCCCTCTACATGAGCGTGGCAGGAGGGATATATATATATATATATATATATATATATATATAACGGGTTTATTATAATAGTAATAATTATTAAATTAAAGAAATGATACATCCCCATCTTGTAAACGCTGGTACTTCTAGATCATAAAATGAGAATTTTGGTTTTAATTTACTTACAATGTAACTAACACTAAAACTGTATTACGAAAGGCTATTTATTAGTGATAAATCCTTTCAATAAATTACGATTGTTTTTCTTATAAAAAAGCTTTATTACCGAGGCAATGGAAGTAAACAAAATCTGTTTTTATTTCCTTTGTGCTCTCTGTAAATCTTGAATGTTATCAGTGCGAAAAGCGTTATTGTCCGTACAATTTGCTGCTGTTATATTTAGTTTGTTTTGGCACAAATGCTTTTGATAAAAGGCGTATATCATTCTCTTTCTCTACGAGTTACAGAGTAAATAGCGGGGTAGATTAAACTTCTCAGGCAGATCAATATAGCAGCGAATGTTGGAGATTATCATCAAAGAAGAAGGTAAAACTTGAAGCTCCTGAAATGTGGTTCTAGAGAAAGATGCTATGAATATAATGGATCGAGCATGTGAGCAATGAAAAGATTTTGGAAATGATGAAAATGAAAAGAAATTCATACTGAGCATAGGGAAGAGACAGCTGATGTTTGTGGGACATGCAATGAGGAAAGAGGGATTCGGGAACCTGATACTAACAGGCCAGATGGAGAGAAAAAGAGACAGAGGAAATCAGCGGATAACATATTTGAACGACCTAATCAACTGGATGATGGAACGAGGGTTGCATGGTGTAACAGAAGAAGGCGTGCTAAGAGACACAAGGGATAGGGAGACGTGGAAAGCCATGATCGCCTACGCCCTGAAAGGACAGGGCACATAGAAGAAAAATATTGCAAAATTACAACCCTGAATTTAGAACTGTTGCGAAAAAACGTTGCAAAAGGTAAAGACAACAAATCTGTAGAGATCCATAATTGCATCAGTCCTGAAATAACATGTAATGATATAAAAAATATAACTGCCTTCTGCAGTGACATTTAATCTCGGATATTATTAATAGCATTTTTAATAGAATCAATCGACAGATGCGTAAAATATTTCGATTATATATATTTTGAATAATCCTAGGCAGTCTTCTTCTATGTATCGTACTTTGGCATCATAGCTATTCACAATTCCTCTTATTAACATTTGTTTTGTTTTTTTGCCATCTCCCCACTCCCGTTATGCCAACTAGTCACACAATGTTATGAGGTAGTTATCCAGCTGCCTTCACGTGCTTTTTTTTTTTACTACAATATGTCTTGTGGGTTTTAAATTCTCCCAACCCTACTTCCTCATTATATTCGGAGATAATGAAGCAGTCACTTCCTGATTCTCACTATAAGAGTTCTTTTGTTTTTATTTTCATGAAGACTTCTTTTATACCCTCATGCTCTATACATGGTTTTCTCAGCATCCTTCTGCAAAACCATATTCTCTTGCTTTCAGATGTCTCGTCATCTGTTAAGAAATTATTAAGCATTTGTTGACATATAGGAGGCTTGATATTATATAGCAGTTCTGCACTCAGTTTCTAACGACATTCTTTTAGTTTTTAAATATTTTGCTTGGCTGTTAGAATGCATCAATTAAAGTTCAATCGCTGCTTCGGATTTTGATGTCACATTTTTCTGATTTCTAAAATATGTAAAATTTCAACATATTTGTAGTCGCGAAATGCTATTACGAGTTCAGATTTTTGTCTAAAGTCTTTTAAACAAGCATAAATCTTTTTTTCCTCGAATCTATGACAATTTTTTCAGATTCCTCAAGAATTTTACAGCATCAAACTCGGAAGAAAAACGACTTTGTGTCCAGAAACCTTCTACTACCTTTATCAAGAATTCGTGTTACACGCTGTGGTGTTTTTTCTTTATACACACACACACAGACACAAACATCTATCTATCTATCTATCTATCATCATTTCACCCCAAGCAAGGTAGGATTACCACTACTGAGCAGGGGGTTACTGTGAGAGAAAAGATTGGATACAGAGCTTGCCTAAGGAAGAATGCGAGATGGATCAGGTGATAGAAGAAGGTAATTGACATTGCACTTAAATTTTTGAAAATTGTAACTGTCAAAGAACTTCACTTAAGTTCACTACCAGGCCAGATAGAAAAAAAGAACAAGGGAAAGCAGTGGATAACATATTTGAAGGACCTGATCAGGTGGATGACGGAACTATGGGTGCTTGGTGCGTCAGGATAAAGTGTACTAAGAGCCGCCAGGGATAGGGAGATGTGGAAAGCCATGATCGCCTACGTCCTGAAAGGACATGGCACATAAAAAGAGGGACAGGAGTTCCGCAGGCGGAAAAGTGCGAGAAAAGAAATTGATAGAGTAGAAGTGACGGTTACATTTGACTATTTTGACTGTAAAAGGGTAGGACCTAGACGCCAATCTAGTAGCGCTAGTACTATAAATTTGGAGATTCTTGAAAAATCCAAAGAATCTAATCTCCAATTCTCTTGGTCCTGATCTGGATTGTAACCGTAAGTTCTATGTTAAACGTTTCTTCGTTCGCACGTTTTGCTCGTGAAACTCTCTTCCGGCTTCTTGCCTCTCAGTCAAGTTTGATCTTCAAAAATTCAAATGCAAAGCAAAACGTTATTTTCCGTCTTTTTAACTCATTTTTTTATTGTTCTATCTCTCTTTTTCTTTTCTTTTACATTGAGAAACCTCTTACCTCCCTGCGACTTCATCCCTATGCTTTAAGTAAAATTATGACGGAACGAGGTTTGCTTAGTGCAACAGGATAAAGTGTACTAAGAGCCGCCAGGGATAGGGAGATGTGGAAAGCCATGATCGCCTACGTCCTGAAAGGACATAGCACATAAAAGAAGAAGAAGAATATTGCATTTGGTAAAGTCATTTGAGCAGAGTATTCAGAGACAGGAACATTTCACTAGAAACAAATAAAAGAGTACTGGATTTTTATGTGGTGTCTGTTATTCAAAACGGCAGTGAATGCTGGCGTATTATACTTCTTGCAAAAAAGATGGTTCATGAATGTGACAACGACACTTTGAACTCAATTTGAATGTATATCATATAAAATCGTTGAAATGATTAGTAAATTTGCTGCGACAGAATAAATCTTTTCGATGGTCACTAGCTACCTGCCCCAGGTGTGAAGCTCTTTTAAGACAGCACAGGTTACCTAAATGGCACGCCTCAACTATGACCAATTTTGTTAAGTGCCACCATCGTTAACCCCTTCAGCACAGGTTGAATTTGTGGTCGTTTGAATAGCCAACAAATTCCAAGAGGCCAGACAACTTCGGTCCAGGTTTTCAGATTCATATTAAACTCAACAGAAAATAAATAATTACGATGCGTGAGTATTGAAGGTTTTACGTAAATTTTAGAGGGCATTTTGGTAATAGTTCGAAAAATTGTTGGAGGATTTATCCTGCTAAAGGATTCCGTTGCACTTCGATATTGGTTTCGATTCAGGTACAGGTTGCTCAGTAAAAAAGCGGTAAATTCAGCTTCCCACTACAAAAGGTACATGAAGAAAGTCGAAAGAAAATACTACGAATAAACTACAAGAAAACCGAATGCATAGTCACCAGCAAACAGAGGAGCCCAAAATGCTAATTACAGGTTGGGGATACTAAAATTAATCAAGTACAAAACTTTGATTACTTGGGAAGTGTTCTAACGGAAAACGGAAAGTGTGACACTCATATCAGAAGACGAATTGAAATGTCCAAGGACGCATTCCAGCAGCTGAGAAGAGTATTAAGAGACTAGAAAATTTCATTAGAAACAAAGATAAGAGTACTGGATTGCTACGTGATGTCTGTTTTGCAATATGGCAGTGAATGCTCAACAATATTATCAAAGATGAAAAAAAACTTGAAGCAATTGAAATGTGTTTTTACAGAAGGCTGCTGAGAATATCATGGATCAAGCATATGAGCAATGGTGAGGTTTTGGAAAGGATGGAAACAAAAACGAAATTAATAATGAGCATCAGGAAACGAGAGCTGAAGTTCCTGGGATATGTGATTAGGATGAAAAACTTGGATAGGCTGATGCCAACCGGTCAAATAGAAGGAAAGAGATACAGGGGAATGCAACGGATAACGTATTTGAAGAGCCTGAGCCAGTGGATGGCAGTGCGGTTTTTGGGTGGAGTAACAGAAGAAAGTGTGCTAAATGCTACAAGGGATAGGGTGACGTGGAAGGCCATGATCGCCTAGGTCTTGAAGGGACATGGCACATGGAAGAAAAAGGTTTCCATTTTATATTTGCGACTGAACCAATGTAATTGTTATTATCATTATTGTTGTTATGTTAATGGAAATATCCGCTAAATTTTTAATATCCGCTTCATATAGTCGGTGTTGATATAAGGATAATGAGAAAAGTTGGCGTTATTCTGATACATACATACGCCAGAACGCTCCATTATGCAAACACAACTAAATGCAAAATAAACTTATTCTCTTGTAACCAAATGCACCCTAATTATAAGCAGGATAAAAAACCAATCAAAAACATAATTCACCGGTGCTTATCATTCAATGATCTTAACAAATACTCAAGATTTATTATCAGGTAATTGCCGTACGTGATACAGGCATTCTATTCATGACTGATTAATCAAAAAATTTTCCAGCAGTAGGTTGTCCTTACTTTTTGCAGTAGACTGGTTGCAAACCACGGCTTTAGGACCCAATCTGTACTACTATTTTTCAGTCAGTCAGTTAAAGGCCATGCGTGATACGCGCTTTTGGCGATCAGGACTCTTTCAATCCATAGCTCAGCAGAAGGTTTTCCCACAGTAGGTTGTCATTACATTCTGTTGTAGACTGGCTGCCAACCAAGGCTATAGAACCTAATTTGTCCTGCTAGTCAGCCCATAGCTGGAGGGAGAAAGATGGATTAATACCTTTCCTAAGCGTATTTGTGAGTAAGTGAATGGAACGAATTCGACTGTAATTCGAACTCGGTTCTGCGATTTCTCATTCGATGATGATATCCATTGTAATACAACACATTACATAATCTTCAATAAAGATGTGTTAAAATCTAACTTAATTATTATCAACATCTCCAGTCCTCATAAACCACCTCTATGCAATAATAATGTTGTCTATGTATTTTCATGCCCCATGGAAGATTGCATCTACAACACTAATAATAGTAAACAACATTAGGTACTTACACTGGGCTCACATGAACCACAATATCTCGCAGACTGACCTGGCAAGTGTTGAAATACAGTGTATCTCGTGCATACATCGACTAGCGTCTTATCATTAAACAAAATTATCAATATAGTACAAATATCAGTGGATAAAACCCAAAATACTCGACTCCAACCAATTCAAGAAAAACTGAAAACACTGTTATTATACAAATAAACAACCCACATTAAACAAAATACCATTAGCCACGGCAGATGGTAATAAAAGTGTATACAATATAATCGATGTAACCACATGTTATATTGCCACTGAAAAAAATTAAAATAAGATAAATTTAATAAAATAAAATAAAAATTATTGTTGACTAATGTTTGTTTTATGTGTTTTAGTTTGCTTAGAAATATTTTTTTCGGAAGAGGAAATTTTTTGTCCTTTATTATTATCTCTGCTTTTCTTCGGGCATCTTAAATGTAAATACCCATTTTCATTCATATTCCACTGATCTCGCGACTCGACTGCAGCCACTTCCCCATCGTCGAAATGTGGCCTCCCTCTGTCGCTTCTATAAATACTTTCATGGCTTCTGCTCGGATAAGCTTAAGTCACTCATGCCTCCTCAACAGGTGTTTACTCGTCCAACCAGACTGGCAACTGTGTCCCACTCATTCACAGTCAGGTTAGCCAAATGCAGACGACAATTCTACTCCTGCAGCTTCCTCTCTCGCACTTCCCGCCTGTGGAACTCGCTCCCGTATTGTTGCTTTCCTGACGGCTACAACCTCCAGAAATTTAAATGCAAAGTCAATACTCATCTACTAACCACTGGACTCTAGCTCTCTCCCCTTCCCTTTATAACCTTCCCTTTCTCTCCACCTATGTATCTGTCATCGCACCTGCTTTCTCAGCTTTCTGTTGTTCCTAACTAGTTTGTACTAGTTTGTTTCTGTTGTTTTCTAACTAGTTTGTACTCCTCACTCTTTTCTAATTAATCTTTTTTACATTTATGTAACCCCCTGCACACCAGTGGCGTTTCCGCCTTGCTCGGGGTGAAATGATTAAAAAAAAAATATTACCACTTTTCAATAACTATACTACCACACACCTATTCACAAAATACATCTTCCAAAAGATATAAACTGAATATATTTTTGTTTCCGTGTTTATAGCAATTTTAATTATGTTTTCATTTGTCAGGCGATGTACATAAATGTCTGATCACGTTTAGAGTTATTTATTTGCCAGATTTCAGTGGCATTACTGTGTTTTAATTTTTAATTCATGGTTCTCTTTCTAAGTGCCAATCTCAAGTGAAACGGTTACATAGAATCAGTAGTTACATCTACTATTAAAAAGGTTGGGTCACTGAGCCGGGCCAGTGCGTTTTTCTCGTCGGAATCCATCTTGCACATTTATAAATCTATTATTCGTCCGTGAATTGAAACTGTTGGCATATCTAGTCGGGGGTTCTAATAAAATATGAAGCAAGGATCTGGAATGTAATCGGTCTCGATTTGACAGCTGCATTTCAGTCAATCTATCTTTTCTACTAATATTTTCACGTCTTCTGCTATGACCTGCTTAATTCCCTGATGCTTCGTCCATATGTATTTACTCGTTCTACTAGATTGGCAAATAGGTCCCATCATTTTTGCCCTCAAAATAGGCAAATGTAACCACCACTTTTACTCTACCAGTTTCTTTTCTCGCACTTTCATTCTGTAGAACTCTCTTCGGTATATTCACTTCCTTTTTAGCTACAATCTCTAAAAGTTTAAGTGCAACGTCAATTGCTATTTACTATCTCTTTGATTCCCATATTTTTCATATCCTCTGTACTTTTTTCTTGTTCTCTTTTCTTCTCTTACTTTTCAATGTAAATTCCTGCACACCAGTGTCAGTAATGCCTTTCCTGGGGTGAAATGATTATAAAAATGTAAAACTAGTCTTTAAAAATCAAAGATTTCTAAAGCTGAACTTAAGATGGAGTCTATTTCTACACTGAATAAAAGGATTCAATATTTAGACACTGATCTCTCAATTTTTTCTTATCTCGTTCCACTTTCTTTTTGTGTCTTAAGGAAATCACACTCCCGTGAAATAAATGAAAAGAGTTGGAGTCTATTTCTGGTCTGAATAAAAAGATTGAATATTTAAACATTTGTTTCCCAGCCTTTTTGTCTGTTTCCCCTGAACAATTATATGTTTTTTTTTCTTTAAGCAATCACACTTCTAAAAATTCTTGCTAAAAATATAATGACATTTTCTTATGTTGTTTATTCATTCAAATACTTGAGCTTGATTCTCAATGTTTCTGAGTTTTAATCTTAAATATTTTAACGCGCATTTATCAGCTTTTTTAGTCATTTCAACCCAGCAAAATGTGAACGCGTCTAGGACGCATGAGAGTAACAGGGACTGAAAGAGAATAAGACGACTTTAGAGGGAAGAAAAATAAATGAACAAGGGTTCAGGGAAACGGAAGATGGCGATTGACCTTGCATTTAATGGTTTGAAGGTCCTAGGCGACATGGAAGCAAGAAATCGAAAGGTAATTCCACATGTGATAAGTGTGAAAAAAGAAACTGTTCGGATAGAAGAGACGGTTGCAAGTATCTAGTTCAACATAAAATATTTTAGACCTTCTTGCCAATATAGTCATCATCATCATCTCACCCATTTACACCCAATGGTGTGAAGGGCAGCAACTTTTTGTTAGTGTTTCCATAACAAACTGTTTTTTTATGGGGCAGGGTGGTTAGCCATGCGCCTAACCCCCAAACCTGAAGGACCATTCTTGGTCCTTACGTTTACAGCATTGCCAATATAGTAACAAGCTAACCAGTTAACATGAAAGTATTTGTAGAAAAGTTGAGGGAAACCACGTCATCTCGTGACGCCAGTTCAGGATGGATTACGTTTGTTAAATTTTATGAAGTGTCTCGAAATATACATCAGGAGCTGCACATCATATATGTCAGCAGTTTTCAATGTGCGGATGAATGATAGATTAAAATGTGTGTAAAATGGATTCTGACAGGAAGAATTGTATGGCACGGCTATCAGGAGACGTTTACAATCAATTCAATTCGAACCAAACCCCCTACTTCATATCAGTGGAAAGCGTGAACAAAAGAATGTTGGTATCTTGACGTATAGAAACAGCCGTATGGATGGTAGGCATGAGAAGAAGAGACTAAAAAAAAATGTGGTTCTACAGAAAGGATGCTTAGAATATCATGAACCGAACATGTGAGCAATGGCGAAGCTCTAGAGGAAATGGAAATAAAAAGAACACTTTTACTTAACATGACAAAAATACAGTTGAAATTTCTAGTGCAAATGATGCGGAAATAGAATTTAGTTTGGTTTGGTTTATTTTTATGGTATATCAACCTCAAAGCTGACAAGAATTTTAGAATAAAATATTTATCATTCGTAAGAAATCAGTTTGTAGATCGGAATTCTTTGACGTATTTTTGTAAATAGGGTTTTTGTCGACAGTCAAATGCATTGCTGGTAATACTTTTTTTTCTAAAATGTATTGCCGGCAACATTTTCTTTTTCAAATATGTATTGCTAGTAATATTTATTTCTAAAATTGTGTTGCTGGTATTATTTTTTTTCAAATATATATTGCTGGTAATATATTATATTCAAATATGTATTGCTGTTAATAATTTTTTCAAATATGTGATGCTGATAATATATTATTTTCAAATATGAATTGCTGGTAATAATTTTTTTTCAAATACGTATTGCGCGTAATACTTGTTTTAAATATGTATTACTGGTAAGATTTTTTCCCAAAATTTTTAAATACGTTTCCAACTATTTATTGCTGTTAACATCTTTTTTTAAAAGATGTATTATTGGTAATTTTTTTCAAATATGTACTACTGTTAATATATTTTTTACAAATATGTATTGCTGGTAATTGTTTTTCACATATGTATTGCTGGTAATATTTTTTTTCAAATATTATTGCTGTTGATATATTTTTCAAATATGTGCTGCTGGTAATGTATTGTTTAACATGTATTGCTGGTGGTACATTTTTTCAAGTATGTATTGCTGATAATATATTTTTTCAAAAATGTCTTAATGGTAATGTTTTTATTTTCTTTTTTAAATATATTGTTGGAAACTTTTTTCAAAAATATATTTTGGTATTTTCATTACAAAATTCTACTTTTATGCCGTTAGAGAATATTGAGCCCAGTTTGTGGTGTTAACTATTTGTCCATACCTGGGACTCTAACAAATGCTATAGCCTCTAGTCAGGATGGAGTGAGAAAAACAGCAATTAAGAGATGGTTTATCACAACCTCCCGAACAGAGATCAGGCTGACGCATGTAGTTTATTGTCACACCCAGAATACAAGAAAAATTTGAAAAAACTCATACTCACATGACGGATTGAAGATGTTATTCCTCAGATAATGGACTCTCCCTCCTATATTAATAAGAGTTAACAGGAAATTAAGTCGGAGAGTTCTTTAGAGTTCTATTGGAGTTCAGTAGAACTATTAGTTAGTTCCAGTTTGGACATAGTTGGACTATGGCAGTTGATATTAGTCAACAGTTAGCCGAATACTAAGGAGTCAGTTTTCAGTGGAAGATTACCAAGGTGCGTTAAATCGATTAGCAACCGACATAGCACGATTATAACTTTCAGTGAGAAAACTACTTCACAACAGAAGGCGAGTTAGGTAGAAGAAAAAATAAGCTTCATTAAGTAAATAGTTGGAAAGAGTTTAGGAGAAATAGCAAAAACAAAAAAAATATTAAGAACAACAAAGAGGATGAAACTGAGGAGCGCCATTATCACCAATATCTTGAATAGATACACTACATACATAAAAAGAAATTATTAAATAGTATCAGAAATCTAACTACGCATTTTCTTTTACAAAGTTATGCAACTTCGTTGCTCAAAGTAAATTTTGGTATTGCTGCTTTTCGTTATCGCTGTAAAAGTTTCAAAAGTATCAGTTACACTTTCTGTTAGATTTAATTTTATTAACTATTTTAATAACAATATCGCCAGTGATTCCTAAAGAGCTGATTTCATATTTTTGTGCGTTAAATGGTGCACCTGTATAATATATTGCACTGTAAGGAATCAAAGAACAGATTTTTTTTTTAAAGTGGAAAATAAAACTCCTGCGTTTTCTCACTATGGATGACATACCATCAGTTTTGCACGATTCACAAGAATGCAAGTTTTCAAAGAATATTTACTTTTCATTAAACCAAGCCTCAAAAATCGATGATCCTGTTGTGTCGATTTCCAAAGATTTTGCGAGCAACATTTCTTCACACAGTTTGCAGTCTTCATCTATAAGACGGACGTATACTGTAAGAATAGAGCCATTATCACGAGGCGCGGATTCATCAATTCCAATTGAGAATTTTCTGCTTTTTAGTTCTTTTAGTTCTGTATAGAGTTCTACATACGTTGACATTTCATTAATTCTTCTTCGAATCGAATCATTGCTCAATAATATTGCTTGTAAAATACTTGATGGCTCTTGATACAAGACACTTTATCCTGAGAATTTCAAAGGTATGTGTACAATAATTTCAGTAAATGCATATGTGCACACAGATTATATCAGGAGTTTTGAAGTTTCAGATGATGAAATAATTGCATTTTTATATTTCAGTATTTTCTCTGAATAAACGAAACTTTTCAATGTTCAAAATATATTTCATTTAAAAGAAGTACTTAATTCGCCTTTTGATGGGCAGGTTAATTGTATAAACATGCAAAAGCAGAAACTTTACAAGTTGCCTTATAGTATATTTTCTAAATGCAGAAAATTCAAAGAAGAATCTGCAATGTAATTAATCCTGATCTGGCAGCTCGACTCCAGTCATTTTTTTCACCGACTGGATGTGGCTTCCCTCTGTTTTTTCTACAAATATTTTCACGGATTCCGCTTCGAATAGCATATTTGCCTCGGGTCCCTTCTAAATGAATTTACTTGAACTACTAGACTGGTAACTAGGTCTCACCATTTTATAGTCAAAACAGTTAAATACGGCTGCTATTTCTACTCTAACAGTTTCTTTTCTTGCAATTCCCGCCTGTGGAACTTTCTGCCATATATTTGCTTTGCTGATAGTTACAATCTCGAATAGTTTAAGTACAACCTCAATTGTGATTTCTTATCTCCTTGACTCCCATCTTTTTCTTATCCTTTATTCGACATCTCCTGTATCTTGGTCTTCTTTCTTTTAGCTCTATACTCACGTCATTCCTTTCACACCAGTAGTTCCATTTTTTTCTCATTCATTCTCCGAAACTCCCTGTAACTTGTAGCACTTTCTTTTTAATTTCCTCTCATTTATTCCCTTTTGCATCAGGGGCAGTACTGCCTTACTTAGGGATGAAACGATTATAAAACATGTAGAACTAGGACGAAAGCACGGAGCACCCAGTGAGGATCGAAATCAATACCCAGTTGTAATGATTCTAACAATATATGTATTGCACCATGACAAAGTGCACAAGTTGATTTATATATTGAAGTATTCAATAACATTCTCAGCCAAATGTTCTAATTAATATATACACATATATCATTATAAAATGTTATCTTTAAGAGATAACCATATTTGAAATAGAAGCCCAGTCTTATTTTAAACAGGGTACATCGCGTCTATCGGTCTGTGTATTCCAGTAATCGGCATAAAGAAAATATACTCACCAGTTGGATTCGAACCTACCGGTTGTGAGCATATTTTATTTAAGATTTTTCTAGAGTGCAGGTCGATAAAAAAGATAAACAAATTTGAAAAAGTAAACAAGCCTTATATTTTAAACACGTATATCTACTGACAATAAAAATATTGAATTAAAAATAAATCCATTAATTCTTTAGAAAAAGCATATATATATATATATATATATATATATATATATATATATATATTTCATAGTTAAATTACTTGATTCTGATGATACATGGGCCAAATGATTTATAAATGATAACACTAACATGAAAATAACTGTAAATGATGCTTATCTGCGTAAAGACAATAAACATTCATTGCTAATAAATGCCTGTATATCAACCGAAATTAAACTTTAATTAAAAAAAAAAAACTAACAAAAATATCCTAGAAAATAATCAGTGTAATAAAATAATTTTTAAAAGAGAAACCAAACAAATAATATTTCCTGTTCGTATTGGAAAGTCTGCCATTAAGAATAAGTGAAATAATTATACAAAAACTAACTTCCAAATCAGCTTTTCTCCGATACTGTAATTATTAATTATAGAACCAAGTCGGTTGATTGGTTAATTTGTAAACCAAAATTACCAGGCCTAAAAAGAATGCAAAAAGGAATAATAATGCCAGTAATATCTATCTATCTATCTATTTCATATATATATATTCCATATATATATATATATATATATATATATATATATATATATATATATATATATTTATTACGCCCGTTCTTAGACAATTTGCGCAATTCAATAATTTAAGCGACGTTGCATTGTCATTGATAGATTTAATGAAACAACACACACACACACATACACACACACATATATATATAGAGAGAGAGAGTGAGAGAGAGAGAGAGAGAGAGTGTGTTGGGGTTAATCAAATTTTCCAGTTTTCAGTTGGAGTCAATTTTTGCATGGATCATTAATAAAATGATTCGGTTCTGGCAAGGAATTAAGATATAGTTCCTATCACTGTTGATTTGTACGCTAGAGAAACACAATTTAACAGAATGGTAAAAAAAATGACAAACAACAAATATAGACAAAAAACTGATCTGATTGAGTTAATTCAGCGCACGATAAAATTTTAGAAAGCTGGTGGCGTAGCTTTTCATATTTTCTAGTTTAATGAAATGAGTTCAGAAACTGGAATCCGTGAACATATTTAGAATCTTGGCTGATTCTATTAAATCCCATTTCGCACGAGAAGTGCGTGGAGGGCATGCGTTCATTCACTTCCCCTTCCATACATTATAAGTAATATCAACAAAATATCGTGTGAATCGCTTGACCCATTCCTTGATAGGAAAGAGTGATTAAGCATTTGGGAAGTCAATAAGTGCCATACGTGATAAACTTTGGGGCGATCATGTCTGAAAAGAGTCATGACTGAAAAGAGTCATGAATGACTGTAAATTTTCCTGCAGTATGTGGTCATTATTTTCTGCGTAGACTGGTTGCCAACCAAGGATATAAAACCTGATCAGTCCTGTTATTTGTATTTTTTACAAATATTTTCTGATCTTATGTTTTTTTTTGTTCCTGGTGCCCTGACTACACGATTCAAGCTTGATACTACATGGGCAACTAGGTCTCACCGTTTTTACTGTGGAACGAGGTAGATGCAAGCGCCACTTCTATTTTAACAGTTTCTTCTCTTGCCTTTCCTACCGGTGGAAAGCAAATCCCTTCCAATTTGTTGCTTCGATGATAACTATGTTAAAAAATAAATGAGATTCCAGTCAACATCATCAGTCTTCTAGAACCCTCCTCCTTATTTGTCCTTTTTCAATCCTTCTCATTCTCAGTCTTTTCATTGACTTTGAATTTCTTTTCCTGAATCGCACTCTATTCTAGTGACATTCTCGCCTTGCTTTGAGTGAAATGATGAAAAACAAAACTCACACAAACAAACATACTCACGGCGTTCCAACCTTTCTACTATTTGGTCATCTTCAAGTGTGGTTCACCATTTAGAAACAAAATTTTATTTAGTTGGCAGGGATAGATTATATCTTTTCTATGTTAGATGAGAGTTCATTTCAATTAACTCTCTTATTCATCTAAGAAACAACAACTTGGCGATCAGAAACAAAAGGGACTCGATACATTAAGCCACAAATTTATTCACCTGATGAGAGCCAATTTTAGACTCCGAACACTTGTAGCGTCACAAATACCATAATGGACACTTAATGTATCATAACATGTATAATAACAAAAATAATAAATATACACTTTAAAGAAAACGTTCACGGCTTCTCGCTTCTGCCTCTAAATCTTAAGGTATGTCAACTCATCACGATTAGTCCCAGAAATTGAACAATTAGGGAGATAGATAATGTTAACAAACATTTTAATCCACTAATGTAGGTTTTTTATGGTATGGAGAGTGAAGTAAGAATCTTCTAGCAACGAGGATTTAATACATTCTTTGAATCAGTTTTCCCGAAATATGTTACAGCCACCAAAGTGACAAAAACAAGCAAGACGAGTATGTCGGCCTTTCGGCCGGTAGGCTACATGACCGCTAAAGTAAGTTTAAACCAGTCATGTTCGCGGAAGTTGGGTAATATTTTACCAGTGACACAAGCATACACTTCCGAGTAACACTTATTAAATACGGACCTTGTATCGCAACTTGTTTAAGTGGTGATGGCCGGCTGGGTAAATATCTTATCTGAAAAACTAAAAATAATGATAATATATGATTTAAAACATTATTTCAAATACCTTCATTATTTCTTTTTTGATTTTATTTGAATATTAAAATAATTCAGCATTTAAAGACAAAAATTAGCAACATCACACGTACCCCCCCATATCATATAAGAAACTACAAAATATCATCTCATTTTAAAACTTATATTACCTAAAATTACACAAAAATATCTCGAAATGCCAAAGAGCAAATTTGTTCAATAAAATAATTATTGGTTTCAACGACAGCCTCCAGACAACATCAACATCTTCTGTATCTCTTTTTAACGGTCTCCTTCTTTAAGTTCGTGAATGCTACCATAATCATTGCCTTTACTTTGTCTTTGTTCAGACAAAGAGTTTCGTTAGTCTCTCGCTCAAATGCACTCAACATATAATAATCAAGCGTGTCTCAGTCTAGAGAATTAGGTGGCTAGATGTAAGGAATGATTTAGTCGCAAGAATTGCCTAACAGCCATGACTGTGTTTTACTGCTTCTGTGACATGGTGCAAGGTTCAGTTGCTTGACAAACAGTCTTTCTGCAGTTTACACTGAGGTCAGAAAGCTAGATTTATTTCCGTTTTACACGGTATTAAAAGTTAGAAATTTCGATTCACATGAGAGTCGAAATGTTAGACTTAGGATTGGTTTTACGGTTTTTACATTATTCGGATTATTGTCCTCATTCTTGTTGCCATTTGTATGACGTTTTGGCAGTTGAAGGCTCCGGCTTTCTTCAACTGCTAAGAATTTCGAACTTTATTACAATCACTGGGGTATATTAACTCCATTCCTTGCGTAAAGCCTTGATTGGAAGTCATGAGTTATCTCTCTCTAACGATTCAAGTTATTTGTTCAACACTGCTGTAGCCAGGTACAGTGTTTGTAATAAAGCGTTCGGTTCGAAATTCCTATCACCTGAAGAAGGCTGGAGGGTACAACGGCCAAAACGTCATACAAATTGCAAGAAAGTTGATGACAATAGTCCGAATAATGTAAATACTACCTCATCTCAGAAATATAGACTAATATTAGGACTGGTTTACACTGAAGTTAAGATTGCAGTCATAGATACTTTCTTCTCTTGCATTTCTTGCGTGTACTCTCTTTCGACTTCTTGTTCACAAGTCAACTTTGATCTTCAAAAACGTAAATGCAATGTTAATCGTTATCTTTTCTCTTTTTTAATTCCTGTTATTTTTCTTGGCTTTGTATTGCTTTTCTTTGTTTCATATTGCGTTTTAGTAAATTAATTACCTTGTTTGAGGTGAAATGATAAAAAAAAAGTGGTCCAGTTTACAGAAGAGTCGAAACGAAAACGTAGGCATAGGCCAACCTTACATTTGAATTAAAAGGTATTAATAGGTCCGGTTTACACTATAGTTAAAATGGTAGACAACGTTTGTATAGGAATTTTCAAGTATCCATCCTTTTATATATATCGGGAAAATGCAGATAAAATTGAAAAGGCAACTGTACATATTTTTGTCAAATCCATTACAGCTTAAAATATATATAATATAAAAGTATCAGATTTTAAAATCACCGAATCACGAATATTTATCAGTTTGTGGTCTATATTAACGGTCACTGCTGGGATTCAGTAAAGTTCCGATATGCACTTGTCAAGGGACAGACTGTTTCTCAGCTAGTTCCGATGCCGACCGTTCGTGCGGGTTGTTCAGATGAGCAGGGAATTGGTAGGTGGAAGAATTGAAGAAAAGAACTGAACTGTTAAACTGACATGGTAGGAGTTCTGCCATATGTCACTCACACAGATGGAGCAACTGAAGCTCTTAATAAAACACCTCAGTATTTTGGAAATATATTTCGAGGCCCCATTACTCGCTGCTGCTTCTGTTTTACCCTTTCATTTCCTTGTAAGCCTGCAAATATGTCTTTCCCAGTTTTTTACTGGACACCAACACGAACAAGAAAGAAAACGCAACGTGGCCGATCATTGTCCGTTCGGTCGAATGCCGGTGAGAACCCCATTGTTCGAATGTACAAACAAAGATTTGTTTCGCAATCAAATTATTAAAGTTTAGATTTATTACTATATTTAATCTTATCATTGTCCTTTTCTAGGAGATAACTCTGATTTTTGTGTTATGATCATTTTTTAATCTGATAAAAATATGTTGTTCTTTTTAGTGGGTTTGGGAGGCAGCGTATATGAAGCGCTTTATTCTCTTTCCTCTTAACTTTCAAAGAACAAAAAACAGAACGGCTAATAAAACTCTTCTGTGCTATATATAAACGTTTCGGGGAGGAGAAAGCTAGTCATGCAGTAAATTGCTTAACCAATCTCTATTTGAATGGTTGACAACAATATGCAGATCGGCTCTTTTTCCACCGGAAGCAGCATAGATGGGAAACGAATTTCATATCAAGATGAGAAACCGAAGAACGGGAAGCCTGGGCAGATAAGAAATAACGAAAGAAAAAAGCGAAGTAAAAAAAAAAAAGATGAAGCTAAAAATTATAAATAGATGAAGAAGTAGGTTACTCGGATTTAAAAAAAATGAAAAAATAAAAAGAAGGAAGAAAAAAAAAAGAAATAAGAATGGAAAAAAACATAATTAAAGAAATAAAAGTATAAAATATAAAATAAGCCGGCAGTGTTAATCCATGAGAAAATTGAAACCACTGTAAAAAGAAAAAATAAAGAAAGTCGACAGAAGAAGAAAAAATAAAGAAAGTCAGCTTAAGAAGAAGATATTAGGAAGAAAAAGAAGACATGATGAAGAAGAAAAATAACAAGGCAATACTTAAATAGAGTGAAAAAAACAAAACAAAAGAAAGTAATGGAAAAAATAGAAAAAAATGGAGGGACTTACATATCAATAATAAAAGAATTAAAATATCATGTCAGTGTTAACCAATAAAATGAAAGTGAAATAAACGTATAAAGAAAAATTACAGAGACCTAAAAGAAGAAGGAAAATAGATTCTAAGGAGATATAAATGAAAACAAGTATTTTAAAAAGAAAAAAAATCATTTGTTAAGAAGGAGAATGTTTATGAAGAAGTTAAGAATTTCAATAGAGAGTTAAAAAAAGAACAAAAAATGAGCGACAAAGTAAAAAAATTTTCAAATGGTGAAAAATAAAGAACAAAACAAATGAAGAATAGAAAGAGAAAACATTAGATATATTTAACTATAAAAAAATAAATAAGCTAAAATAAAATGGCGATGTTAATGAAAAATAAATTTAAACGATAACTGCAAAAACAATAAAAACGATAAATAAAGAAAGTGGAAGATTATATAAAGAATAAAAAAGAAGGAGAGTTAGAGACGAAAAGGTCTATATGTGGTAAAGACTCTAAGGAAAGCCTGAAAAATAAGAGTAAAAAAGACAAAAAATAGTGTGAAAGAAGAAAAGCGAGAAAAAGCATAACAGATTAGCGACAAGAAAAAAAAAATTAAAAGAAAAGTTACAAATACAAAAAACAAAAAATCTAAATACCTAATCTAATAAGGCTGGATTCCATTTCCGACTTTGAGGAATGTTGATTTATCGTCGCCGAGTCAAGTGCTTGTCTTGAAATAATCTGGCTTTGGTGAATTATGCGTGACGCCAATTTTTTAATTTATTTTATTTTTTTTGTACCACTCATCAATTCTGATAACGAAGCGTTACAGTGCCACTTCTAACCACAAAAAAGGCGATCATAACGATTGAAATCGTCGCCTTACTCTCTTTTTCTTCGGAACAATCAACGAAAGATATTCGCATTTTCTTGATTCTCTACTTTTTATTATTTTCTTTATAGACTGCTATCATAAATACAATTTTGGTTACAGACCAACGAAAGTTCTTTGTTAAGGATTTCTTTATTTCCTCCTGTGGGGGATAATAAAATCAAGCAGGTACACAAATTTAAATACCTAGGAAGTGTTTTAACAGAAGACGGAAAGTGTGAGACAGATCAGAAGGCGAACTGGCATGACGAAGAACGTGTTCCAGAAGTTGAGTGGAGTATTAAGAGAAAGGAAAATTTTGCAAGAAACAAAGAAAATAGTACTAGATGTCATTTCTTTAATATGGCAGTGAATGCTAGACAATCTCATCAAAGATGAAGGGAAAACTTGAAGCAACTGAAATGTGGTTCCTCAGAAGGATGCTGCGGATATCATGGATCGAGTATGTGAGCAATGATGAGGTTTTGGAAAGGATGAAAACTAAAGGGAAATTAATACTGAGCCTCAGGAAAAAAACAGCTAAAGTTCCTGGGACACGCAATGAGGAACGGGGACTTGGAGAACCTAATACTAACAGGCCAGATATAAGGAAAAAAAGAGACAGAGATAAGCATAACATATGTGAAGGACCTGAGCAGGTGGATGGTAGAATGGGGGTGACGTGGTGCAACACGAGAAAGCGTACTAAGAGCCACTAGGGATAGGGAGACGTGGAAAGCCATGATCGCCTACGTTCTGAAACGACAAGGCACTTAGAAGATTCTGAAAAGTATGCTGCTTTTCGAAGAAAGTTGAAAAACAAATGTTCTAATTTCTGCCAAGCTTTAGTTTTTATGATGGGGCAATTGAAATTCTAAAACATAATGAGAAAGGAGAGTTTGGAGTATTTGACACTCATAAGGACATATTGAAGGCTACAGAGACAAAAACATCTTTATTGTCATATTTAGAACGTTTCGGCCGTTGTACTCTTCGGCTTTCTTTTAATCTCTCTGGTAGAATTTTCTCGTTCCAAGAGTTATTCTACTTACGTTTAATATCTATTTAACTCAACTATTTTTTTGAGTGAAGTCACTGAATCCACATTTTATCCACCGGACCATATGTTCGTGAAGACACATTTTATGAATGTTTAAGACTTGTAAACTTACTCTCTCAGTAACTAGTTTTTTTACAAGAGCTCGTATTAAAATCTTAATTTTCACTAGCACCTCGTATTACTGGTTCCCATATAGTATTCTAGTCTGATCTTCTTTATCAGAGCGTACAACGGTTGGGGCGATATGAATATCTAAATTATTATAAATGGAACTTTTTCTCTGTGTGTGTGTGCCTGTGTGTGTGTATCCGTTACCTATAGACTCCGAAATGGCTGAACCAATTTTCTTGAAGATTTACACAGTTGTACTATAAGCGTCTGCGAGTGTTCTTAGCTAGGTTTTGTGTCGAGGTACCCCTGATAAATATCGAAAATCAATAATCGAAAAAATCGGGTTATAGAAGAAGTGGTCCGATTTTAATCAGATTTGATACACTCATAGACAAAAACATAAGAAACAACATTCTGAAGTTTCAAGGTTTCAGGTCTTACAATAGTGCAGAAATTTTGATATCAATACCAGGAAACCAAAATTTGATTTACATCCATTCATTTTTCTTTCAGTCTACTGTTTCCCTTTAAGTGGAAATAACTATTACTTTTTAGTCTTTCGTGCCAACGTCCAAAGAGTCTGGTCTCCAGGACCATAGATTAGTTTTAAAGCTTTCATTACCCCCGGGCAACGCTGGACTATACTGCTAGTTGCAATAAAGAGGAAGTTAACATTCTGAAAAAATGTAAATTATGAAATATCAAAAGTAGAGAAACAATATTAGACCTCTATGTTCATGTAATGGTAAAATTTAATTTGTGGTTAGCTTTGAAGTTATAAAAATATGTTGTTTAGCTTTCACATTTCAATACACAGTAGGCAATACTTAGCTATTGTGCATATACATATGTGATTAGACATTCTTACTAGAGAGGATAATAGGGATAACTGTTAAAGTTATATTCTGTCAGAAATAGCAGGATATATAGATTATTGTCATAAAAGAGGTATTTTCTGGTGGTTGTTTTATGTTTGTTAATTTAGTAGCGTAACAACACTTCTATGAAGTATTTAATGCCAAAATCTAAATATTTCAACTAAATACAGTTGAAACATAAATGTATATATTCAACTACAGGTAAAATATATTGTCAGGCATTTTTCTTTAAAATTGAATTGATATTCTATTTTACTATAAATAGTCATTATTAGTCATTTTACTATATCAAAATGTATTGCTGATAATATTACTTTGAAAAAGGATTGTTATGCTGTCGTACGGTTTTGTCTTAGTTTCACTATTTGTTCATAAGTAGGACACTATCAGTTGCTACCACACCGAGTGAGGGTAGACTTGGGAACAATGTGATTTTGGTTTCTCCTGTATTTTCTACAATATTTTATGGCAACTGCTTTGAAGAATTTTTCCTCTGCTTCCTCGACCCCATGTATTACTAGATTGGCATCGTCAAAATAGTTAAACGTAATCTCCTCTTCTGCTCTAACTGCAAATTTTCTCGCACTTTTTATTTCTGGAACTATTTTCTCTTTGTTTTCTTCATTAATAGTCACAATCTCCAAAATTATAAATCGCCATCTTCTGTCTCCTTGATTGCCATGTTCCTCTTATATTTTCTTCGACATCACCAGCACCTTCTTTTTTCTCTCACCAGTGGTGGGCTTTTTTTTTTAATCGTATCACCCCAAGCAAGTCGGTAACGCCACTGATGTGCAGGGGGTAAGTAATAGTGAAAAGATTGGAAAAGAGAAAGCCGGAAACCACATTCTAAACAGGGAACAAGGGATGAGCCTCTTCACCTGTTCAATAGACGTGGGTGGAGTGTGAACCGGGCGATAGATAGATCTATGTACTCCAATTGAAAAAAAAAACTCAGTTAAGTGCCATACGTGATACACGCTTTGGGCGATCATGTCCTGAAGAGACATGACTGACTGGGCAGAAGTCTATGCGCAGTAGGTTGCCACTGCTTTCTGCGGTAGTCTGTCCTGTTATTTAACCCATAATTTTAGGGAAAAGATGGATTAACACCTTTCCCAGGGGTATTTGCGTGTAAGTGAATGCGGCTAATTCAACTGGAATTCGAACTTGGTTCACCGATTTCTCGTTCCGAACCAATATCCACTGCACCACAAAGCACATTAGGTTGCCATTATTTTCTGCGGCTAAGGACAATCTGTCCTGCTATTTAACTTATAGGACAAGGGGAGAAGAGACAGATTAATACCTTTTCCAAGATTAATACCGCGTAAGTGAATGCAAGAAATTGAAGTGGAATTCGAACTCGGCTCTCCGATTTCTCGTTCCTAAATCGAAGAAACTAGTAGTACACTGAAATACATTCGCTCGAGGTACCAAAATGAATAGCTCGGATGAATGGTAGATTTATAAACATGTAAGGCGTATTCTGGCGAGAAAATTGCCTGACACGACGCAGTGAACCAACTTTCCTAGTAGCAGACTTAACAGTTGATTCAATAGTTTCACTCTACTTCATGTCAGTGGAAAACGTTAGAAAAGCGCAACGAGTTTTTCTCATGGAGATTAGCATCAGTTATTCTGATGGAAGGCAAGAAAGCTTTTCTATGATGACTAAAAGAAGTATTTTCAAATAGGAGACGTTAAAATTTACAAACCATTTCTTGCTCTAACTAATAAATAATTGGCAGTCATTTTAGAGGCAAAAAATTACCAGTTTTAATTATCGAATCTATCGGAATTATTTTAAAAATAGAAGTAAATAGTTCTATCATCAGCATAAATAACGATTTGAGAAATTAGGATACCAAGAAAGTCGTTGATGAAGATAAAAAAAACACATAGATTCCAAGATAGATACCCGGAAGACTCCCACATTAATATGAAATGAGCTAGAATAGTGGTCATTCAATATAATTTTCATGACATGATTTGTTGTCAAAGATTGGATCAAGTCGGCCAGAGACAACATAGCCCTTCAGCCCGTGAAGAAAGCTACCATGCAAAACTTGACCAAACGCCTTCGAGATATTTAAAGCTGCGGCCCGAGCCTCACTGTTCTCATCTAAAAGATTGATAGGCAAATTCAGAAATAACCCTTAACACATTAGCGGTTAACCAAGAGAAGCAGAAGTCATATAGTTACCTGAAAAAAGTTTGTATGTAGTGAACTACTTAACCAAATTGGAGTTGATTAGAGTCTCTAGTATTTTGCCAAAAAGGTGATAAAAGACTAACAGGTCGATAATTTAAGGAATATGTTCAATGTTTTTAAAGACGGGAATTACACAAGAGGATTTCCAATAACCTGGAAAGCAAAAAGCAACATGTCATTTGTTGTAGAGTTTGGAAAGAACGAAAACCTGTGTAGAAGTACATTCCTTTAGAACAATTGCAGGAATACCCTCAAGTTTATATGTCTGGTGGGGACTAGTTCGGAAAGTGTACATTAAACTAACCAGCCGTAATTGTTCTAGATTCTAGGGGTAAAAATGATTCTTGGGGTAAAAGGTTTATAAAAAATTTAGAAAAAGCGCACAGAAATTAAGAAGAGGTTCCAGCTCCTCAAAACATCCCGATCAGAGAACTTACTACCGGTTATAATTTATCTTCATACCCAGGACTAGAAATATTAGGAAAGCCATATTTCTAAAGAAACATATTTAATTAATCTATTCTGTTAGAATCAACGAGCATAAATGCGAAAAGAGAAGTATTTTCATGAATACGAAACATTAGAAAGTGCGGTACAAAAAAGATACCTTTTCTTCAGTCAGTCAATTGCCAAACATGATTTTATTGCTCGATACGTGTGGCACCCATTCACCATCTTTCAGAACTTCACCCATTGAGTGAAAACGGTGAGCTACAGTAACATTAGATCTTACCATATTTTGTGTCAATTCTCTTGCGGTCTGGAGTGGTTCTTATTTAATCAGCGTGTGCAATTCGGTCTCAAAATGAACAGGTTTCGCAGAACACATGTGAGATCGAACTTCCGATTTCTGAAACGAGAAAACAATTTCTGTGCAATTATGTCGCTAATGAAGCCATCTTCATACGCGACACAAATGTCTCGAGCATCTTTGTAAACTTGATTAAAAGCAAAAGGATAATATACGCCGGAGGCAAAAATAATGAAAAAGGAGTCGGTTTAATACTGGACAAGGAAATGAAGAAATGTATTTTGGGATACTGCCAGTTCTCCTAAAGAGTTCTCCTAGTCAAACTGAAAGGGAGGCCGTACAACATAACAATTGTAGTCATATAAGCACCAACAACACAAAGAAATAAAGAAAGAAATAGAATCGTTTTACTCCGCTCTAGAGAAGGCCAAGGCTCAATGTAAAAGCCAAGAAATCAGAATCATCATGAGAGATTTGAATGCCAAAGTAGACAAGGAGAGAGACGGCATGACAATTGGAAACTTTGGTTTAGGAATCCGCAACGAACAAGGAGAAAAATGCGTGCAATAGTGCATAGCAAATGACCAGGTAATAACTAACACCTTCTTTCAAGAACACCCACGACGTCTATGGACATGAATAAGCCCAGGGGTGACACAAAACACCAGATAGACTACATAACCATTAAGAGCAGATTCTGAAATGCAGGGGTTCAAAGAAAAGCCTATCCAGGTGCTATCTGTGGAAGTGACCACGTCCCAGTCATCTGCAAATTAAAAGTGAAACTCCGGAGATTGAAGAAGCCTAATGCAGCACCAAAACTGATATACAACGCCCTCGTAAATGACCTCAAACTACAGAAAGAGTACACTAACAGTGTGAAAACCAAATACGAAGAACAAACTAGGAAAGGACGCTCAAAATGGGAGTCTTTAAAGGAAGCAATAGTGACACCAGCAAACAACATTGCCCCAAAGGAAAATAAGCGCAGAAAGAAAAACGAGTGGATGACGGAAGAGATTCTGGACATGATGCAAAGGAGACAGAAAATTATATCAAGACATAGAATAGAGTACAGGGAACTACACAAGGAAATAAGAAGAAAATCTAGACAGGCTAAAGAGAAATGGCTCAATGAAAAATGTGCAGAAGTAGAGAGATTGAGCAGAAATAATATAGCAGACATGCATAAGGAAATAAAAAAAGTGACAGGACAAAAAACCTGCTCTTCAACAGGATCTAGAAAATCTAAGGATAGAACAATCATTTTGGAGAAAGAAGAAATACTTCAACGATGGAAGAATATATAAAAGATCTTTTCCAGGACAAGCGGGAGCAACCAATAATACGCAAAGATGAGGACGGACCGGAAATATTAAAGTCTGAAGTGGAATCTGCAGTAGCCAAACTGAATAGAAACAAAGCATCGGGACCAGACGGCATAGCCATAGAGCTGCTGATAGCCGTGGAAGAATTTGGCACAGAAAAAAATACTGAAATAATAAATGAAATTTACAATAGTGGGGTTATACCAGATAACCTCAGCAAATCTATCTTCATAGCACTAACTAAGAAGCAAGGAGCAAACTAGCGCGAACTCTACAGAACCATGAGTTTAATGAGCCATATAACATCATCCGAATACTGATGAATAGAGCGAGAAGCAGAATCAAGCCAAAGATATGACAAGAACAGTGTGGTTTCGTTAAATACACGGGAACAAGGAATGCCATATGTATGATTAGGATGCTCTCCGAAAGGGAAATACAAATGAAGAAGCACTTATACCTGTGCTTTATTGATTATGCGAAGGCGTTTGACAAATACACCACAAAGAACTGATGGAGATGCTCGGTAGCCTGGACATATTTGGGAAACACTTGAGAGTAATCAAGAATCTTTACTGGCAACAAACCGCTTGCATACGGACTGGTAATAAATTGAGTAGATATATAAAGATAGAAAGGGACGGAAGACAAGGATGTGTCTTTTCACCGGATCTGTTCAACTTGTATAGCGAGAATATTTTGAGGACCCTAGAAGCTTTGCCCGGATTCGTAATCGGAGACCACAATTTAAACAACCTAAGGTACGCAGATGATACAGTGCTGATAGCAGACACAGAAAGAAAACGACAAGACCTCCTACAGAAGGTAGCTGAAGAAAGAAACAAGAAAAGACTAGAAATGAACTGCATGAAAACCGAATGCATGGTCATCAGTAAAAAGGGCAGTTCAAAATGCCAAATACAGGTCGGGGATACTAGAATGAAGCAGGTACAAAAATTTAAATACCTGAGAAGCATTTTAACAGAAGATGGAAATTACGACACAGAGATCCGAAGGCGAATTGGCATGGCGAAGGAAGCATTCCAGAAGTTGAGTAAAGTATTAAGAAACAGGACAATTTCTCCAGAAACAACGAAGACAGTACTGGATTGCTACGTGCTGTCCGTTCTTTAATATGGGAGTGAAAGCTTGACAATACCAGCAAAGATGAATTCTGGTATTGTCAGTCAGTCAGTTAAGTGCCATACGGGATACACGCTTGGGCGATCATATCTCGAAAGAGACATGACTGACTGGGCAGAAGATTATCCCGCAGTAGGTTGCCATTGCTTTCTGCGGTAGACTGGTGGCCGACCAAGGCTATAGAACCCAATCTGTCCTGCTATTTCACCCATAACTGGAAGGAAGAGACGGATTAATACCTTTCACAATGGTATTTACACGTAAGTGAAAACAATGGATTAAACTGGAATTCGAACTCGGCTCTCCGGTTTCTCTTTCCGAGCCGATATCCACTGTACCACAACGCACAACGTTGTGGCGCAGTGGATATCGGCTCGGAACGAGATATCGGGGAGCCGAGTTCGAATTCCAGTTGAATTCCTTGCATTCACTTACGCGCAAATACCCTGATAAGAAACAATATTGTTGAAGCAAAGCAATGGCTTGATAAGCGTTTTCCTGACTCTGCTCGGTTAAGTCGTGATATGCTGACTTTAAACGTGGTCATACAGACACAAATGATGCTGAACGCTCAGGTCGCCCAAAATCGGCAGTTGGCCCGGAAAACACCAAACATCTACAAACTCCTTTTGGCAGATCGTAAATCGATGTTGCGTGGGAGATAGCAGAAGAATTGAGCATATCAGAAGACAGATTATTCATTGTTTTTGCATGAAATTTTCTCAATGAGAAAGCTATGTTCAAAGTGGATGCCAGGTTAGCTCACAATCGATCAAAAACAACACGCGTCGAGGATTCAGGATGTTGTTTGCAACTGTTTTAACGCAGAAAGAATAAGTTTTTGCCTAAGTATATGACAATGGATGAAGCACGGATCACCACTTCACTCTGTAGTCAAATCGGCAGTCAGCTGAGTGGACAGCAGCAGGTGAAAACCGTCCAAAAATGAAAACATCAGCAGGCAAAGTTTTGGCATCCGTATTTTGAGATGCACAAGGTATTTTTTCATCGATTATATTGAGAAGGGAAAAAACATCAATAGCGAATATTATATAGCATTATTGAAGGAAGAAATTGCCAAAAACGGCGGCAAATGAAAAAGAAAAATGATAAAACTTTTTAAATTAAAATTATTAACTGGCAAATTTTTCTTAATCATTTCACCCCAAGTATAGCGATAACGCTACGAAGACTCAATGAGTTACTTGGAGCGAAAGAAAATGAAAAAAACATTAGTATAAAGAAAGGACAATAAATAATGTTCTTGACGGCAAAAGATGGCGATTGGCCTTGAATTTAAATTTTTGAGAATTGTTGATGGCAGGGTAGCAAAAAACTGGAGGAGAGCTCCACAATCAAATAAGTGCCAGAAAATGAACTATTAGAATGTGACTTACGGTTATATTTAACTATTTCAAAAGTAAAACGATGATATCTATTTACAAATTTAGTCAGTCAGTTAAATGCCATACGTGATACACGCTCGAAAGAGACATGAGTGACTGGGCAGAAGATTATCCCGCAGTTGGTGGCCATTGCTTTCTGCGGTAGACTAGTTGCCGGCTAAGGCTATAGAACCCAATCTGTCCTATTATTTAGCCCATAACTTTTTTTTAATCATATCACCCCAAGCAAGGCGGTAACGCCACTGATTGTGCAGGGGGCTACGTAAGAGTGAAAAGGTTGGAAAAGAGAAAGCCGGAAACCACATCCTAAACAGGAAACAACGGCTGAGCCTCTTCACCTGTTCAATAGACGTGGGTGGAGTGTGAACCGGGCGATAGTTTAGTCTATCTGCTCCAGTTACTAGAGGGAAGAGGCGGATTAATACCTTTCCCAAGGGTATTTTTGCGTAAGTGATTCATGCTGACGGGGTACCGAGCAGGGAAGATCATGTTAACAATAGCTGTGAAAATATCTGTAGAAACTACAGAGAGAAGCCACTTCACGCCGATCGAAAACTGACTGAATCCGAACAGCTGTTAAAAACATTTCTTTGGGTTTTGTTAAGAAACTCCAGAGGGATTATGTCATCAGTATTCAATTTACGGTCGATTGCTAAATTTATAAATGTGCAAAAATACGTTCTGAAAAGAAAATTGTCTGGCACGACGCAGATAACTTTTTTAGAAGCAGACCTATCAATTCAATAAAATCATTCAACTTCGTATCAGTGAAAAACATGATCCCAAGAATAAAATCAGTATTTGTACGTGCCTCCATTTAAGATGTGAAATGATAGAAATTATAAACACTTCAAATATCCCGGCTTATGAATACATTATAAAATATTTAGTATGAGAGAAATTGCAACAAAGCCATATACACGAGTCATCATCTAAAATAGCCTCGTCATGGATATCTTACATGGTTCTAAACACTTTTAGACGTACGAGGTGCCTTCAATAAGTTTCGGGACTTTTTTTTGGTAGAGGCATTTAAAATTATTGTCGGTTCATGAAATTGTAAGACGTCATTACTATACATCTAATAAGATAACATATTTGTATCATTTCAGGTTGAAAGGAACAGCTGCAGCGAGACTTGGAACACAACCTCCTAAACTATGGACATCACAGCTGATATTTTTTGAAAACGCAATAGGTCCAGTTTTCATCGCAGGTCATCAAGGTCTCAAAAACTTCGGGATCTGAATCAATAAGCTCGAACATCTCCTTGCTGTCGTTATGACGTGTTTCCTTCTGTTCTTCACTGAACACCCTTGGAACAAACTTCGTGTAAATCTTCCGAAGATTCAGTTGCTTATAAATGATTGTGTGTACAGTTCCCACACTGACATCAAACTTTGTAATTATTGTCTCTATAGTCACACGACGGTCCTCATCCATAAATTTACAGATTTACCTCACCAACTCTGATGTTCTGATTTCCCTACACTTTCCACACCTTTCATCGTTCTTCACAGACTCTCTGCCTTTTTTTAATCTCTTGTGCCACTCATAAACCGATGATCGGCCATACAGGAGGGTCCGTAAGCAGTCTGAAGCATTCCATACGTTTCTGTGGCATTCTTTCCAAGTTTAACGCAAAACATTATTGCGTATCATTTTTCCAAGTATCCTCTCACTCGGACTGCATTTTCAAAGAACGTCAACTGTGACGACTAGCGTTTAGTAGAGTGTGTTCTAAGTCCTACTAAAGCGGTCCCTTTCAAACTGAAATGATAAAATGGATCTGTCATTTCATCGGATGTATAGTAAAACATAATACAATTTCATGAGCCTAAAATAATTTTATATGACTCTACAAAAAGAAAAAAAAAACCCAAAAAAAACCCCGAAAACTTATTGAAGGCACCTCGTATCTAAACTGTCATCTTTATAAAACAGCTTTCTCAGATCAGCATTTTGAAAGTGAACCTGCACATTTGAGAGGACCATCCCTCTTTGAACCTCGTGGAATGTTGATAGAAAATCAGAAAGAACTATACCAAAGCGCAGAAAAAATAAGGAATATTGCTGTATTACTTTGCTGATCGGACGAGAACCGGTGTTTCAACTAGATATGGCCGCAAGCCCATACATAGCAAGAAAATTTACACATCGATTATAATATATTAGTGCTGTGACACTATATGAATAAAAGGTCTTTTAAAATAAAATTCTAGAAAATTGACGCATACAAATTGTTTAGCGACTTTGGTGTTCAATTTATAAACTTATTTCTTCTTTTCTGCTTAAAACCGGCTTCGTGGGAGTGTCAGCACATTACTGCTTATTTCGACTCCACCTTGCTTTCATTTGCTTGCTGTTAGTTACATTGATTTTTATAAATTTCATGCTGGAATTCTTTTAATCTTTTTTGCTTTTAACAATTTAAAAGGCAAATGTCTTTCTTTCTTGCGATAACAAAGTTAATTGTAAATAAAAAATCCGAGATGCAGAAAATATTACTAATTCAATTACAAATTTACTCGTATACTGCTATGTGCTTTTGGTAGTAAGGCAAGATTAGTTACGCATATGAGAGCAGTCTTTTGTCTGTGACGTCTGCATTTTTATTAATAACTGACAATCCCAACCAATTTTCTTAACTTATTTTCAATGTTGAATAGGGAAATTAATTTAAGCGAAGTACAAGAAATAACAAAGTGCTACGTTCGTTGTTTTTTTCCTTTTATATATATATATATATATATATATATATATATATATATATATATATATATATTCATTTGCCAATGAGTTATTTCCTCAACCGAGGTTTCAATGTTTTGGTATCTTTAAGTGAGTTACAATCTAGTTATTGTAAATGCACTGAAAATACCGAAAGGTTGAAACCTAGTTTGCGGAAATAACTCTTTTTCAAATGAAAAATACTCATAAGTTCTACAATATGATTGCATTGAACACTTTATAATATAACTAAATACTGGTCTAATTCAATTATGACGAAAAACTAAATAATTAACACACACATACACACAGAACATATATATATATATATATATATATATATATATATATATATATATATCGTTTCACACAACGAGCCGTTGTGTGAAACCGCGGTAGGTTTTGGCGATCTTGTGATTTTTTTACGTATATATATATATATATATATATATATATATATTTGTGTGTGTGTATGTGTGTGTGTAAAGCGAACATGCAGTTTTTGAATTCTGTGTTCTGGAGCATTTACATTGTTTTTTTTTTAAAAGACCTCAATAAAACATGTATCGTTGAGCAAAATACAATTATAATTAAATTTGTTTTATTTAAATTAATTTACTTCATATTGCGACGCAGAAATCTTTTATGTTTCGAGGTTTTACCTCATCATCAGGCAATGTTGACTTATTGTTGTGAAAATATTTCCGTGCCGCTATTTAAATTAAGTTAATTTTAAAATAAATAACAAATTTAATTATAATCATATATACATATTTAGCCTGGCGATTGCGTTTATGATATGGACCCGGTATGGGACCATAAAGTTATGAGTCAACACGGTGGTATGTCAAGAAGCTATATTACGTCAAATAAGAGATACAAACAGATACAAGGAGATACAAAGAGAAATAATAATAATAGATTGGCTATAAGTGATCGACAGACAGACAGACAGGCTAGGCTGAGCTGAACTGAAATCATATTGGAAACCAGTGTCTTTATCGCCTCGGCTATGTCCTCGAGAAGAATGAACTCTCGGTTCATAAAGAAGAGTCCATTATTAAAGTGGGTAACTCCCCACAACAGTTAACGCATGAAACGGTCTGTCGCTTGCTGACTCTAATATTCATTTTTATATATATGTAAATATGGATATTGTCTCAGAAGGCGAAGTCGGAGACCCGAGTTCGAATTCCAGTCGAATTTGTTGCATTGTATTTCTTCTCTTCTTCCTTCGGTATGGGATGAATAGCACGACAGATTGGGTTATATAACATTGTTTGGTAATCAGTCTACCGGGAAAAAAGCTACACATGCGGGAAATTTTTCTACCTAGTCAGTAATGTCTAGAAGCAAACATGATCGCCACAGTGTGTATCACGTATGACACTTCACTTACTGACTGAAGAGAATAATATCTGGATGATCTCATCACATACATATTATATTTCTTCCATAGTGCTCAGTTTTTTGGGATTGGTTTTGGTGAATTATTCTTGTCAATACACTGCATTTTGTGTTGACTATTGCCGTACGTTAATGTATTCTAAATCAATTCATAATTGCTACAGATACTTAGTCGTTAGGATGATAAATTTTGATTTCTGGAACGGAAATTATGTAGGACTAAACCTAATATTAGTCTACATGAAATATTATTGCTAGATTAATTAAAAGAAGAAAAATAATAAAATTGCAGAAACAAACTTCAACTAAGTTATTAAGTATAAGTTGCAATATCAATGAACAATTATAAAAAATCGTTGTACTTCACTTAAATATGTTGGATTAGCATTGAGTTTATGTTAGTGCGTGAGTCTGTATGTGTGAAATGATTAGGGAAAATGCGAGTTTCATCTCAGTTCTGTATGTGACGTGTTGTTCACATAAATTAAAATATATTTAAACAAATTCCAATTTTAAAAATGACTAAAAATAAAATAAATACATAACGTCTGGTATTTTTCAATTATATTTACACTGCCAGTAATAATTTTTCTTCTTCCATTACATTACAATTTCGCTGATCACAACAACAATTACGTCACATTTCTTTTTAGATTTCCACTTCAAGATCCTTCTATTCCGATATTTTTTAAAGATTTTCAGAGTTACATTTTCAGAGTTACATTTTCAGAGTTACATTTTCAGTTACATTACAATCAGAAGAACTGCTAGGTCAATAAGAATTCGCACTCATTACTTTTGCAGTTTTTGATCACTGTGTATGGACGATTAGCTTTGGTCCTTCTGATAGTTGATATTGGAAAATGTGATAAAATTTTTACAGTTCTGATATCTGTAATGTGGTTTGGGTAGTGTTCATACCATTTTCTTACAGTTTGCTTCGTGTAAAAGTTGCAGATTTTCCAGTGCAGATATTGGCCCATTCTGTCCGGCCATTTTGTGTATTTAGTGAATGCTGATGCAAGATGGTCAAGTGTTGTTGGATATTCATAACAGAATCTGCGTTTGGCATGAACACCATTTTTCTGTATATTCTTCTTATTGTTATTATTTTAATGCCATACGAGATCTTATCTCGAAAGATTCCTTTTATATACGTATATGTGAATTACCAGGAAGTATAATGGAATATTTCCCCATTGCACTTTTCGATCTTTTAAATTCAGTGCTGTTCTTCCAATATAATAATTGCACGCGTTTTGAGAGCACAATATACCCTGCTTATTAACCAGTTACTTTGGTGGAGTAGTGGGGAATTCACGTCTTTCCGAAAAGCATCAATACGAAACTGAAAACAATAGAGGAGTTCGAACTCTGTTCGCTAGTTCTATGTTCAGCACCGATATCCGTTACACAACCTGCACCTTCTCGTTCTTACGTTATGCCAAAATTCCTTCACTTTTTTTTTATTGAGGCGCGGAATATTGGTAAAATCAGTTGGTCAAAATAAAAATATCGAATGTTTGCGTAAGTTCACTAGACTCAAATATAGTATATGTTTGTGTGTGTGTGTCATAGAAAAAGAGAGAGAATGAGAGATAGAGGGTGAGGTAGAGAGAGTGAGATGCCGAGAGAAAGTGCGTGTTGCTCTAATCGTTACTGAGAATTAATATTTTGTCAAATTTCAATAGTAATCAATTCCACTTAAATATGAATTCTGAAATATTAATAATCTTCCATTGATAATTATCCATCAAGAATTAATATCAAAAGTAATGATTGAGAATCCCTTATATAAACCAGAAACCTTTGTCTAACGCAAAGTCAAAACATTAAAATATTAGGTTAGAATTGAACACGCTAATGGTAAGATGGTAACCAAGCTTGCAAGCCGCTTTGTCTAGAATATTACTAATTACTAATCTTAGTTTTTCTTTGGCCTTCTTCTTTCTGAAAACTACAATAGAATTTTCGGATGTGAACGGAAGTATGGGTGGTGAATCGGCAGACCAACTAATAACTTTTACATGTGTTTTATTGCAACCGCGTCTCGGGTTGCAGGGCGTGTAAGTTTTAGTGGGATTGGATAATATTTGCTTTGCCTAACCAATCTTTCATCTTTCTTTTCTTCTTTTTTACTTTCTTTTCCCTCGAGACTTTGTGTACTTTTCTGAAAATTTAGCTGATCGGAAAGCATTTGTTTTAACAGTAAATCATAACTTTAATTTAAGGTCAACTACTTTTATTTTTAATAACATTAGTAAATTTTTATGAAAAAAATATGGCCATTTAAACGAGGGTTAGTAAAAATAAATTTTGTTCTTCAGTTAAAAAAACATTAAAAGATAAAAACAAAAAAAACATAGCAAAATAAACAGACAAGTCTCAGGTTCCTAAATTTAGTCGTTAACATAATCTCCTTCCTTTTCATTAATGGTCCGTAGTTCAGTTAAAATTTAATGTATTTTCTTTAATTACAACGGATTTGCAAAGTACAAGAATAAAAGAAACATAACAAAATGAACAGGATAATCTTAGAATAGATTCAAGTTCTGGTCATCCACGTTTCCTTCTTTCGGAATTGTATTTAACATGGCAGTTAAAATTTAATGTGTATTATAAGATTAGGTTAAAATTTAATGCGCGTTATTTGATTAGAACGGTTTTTATCGTAAAATAACTCGAAGCATGGCAAAGTGGGCACAAACGTCTCCGGATTTCAAGTCTAATCTTTGACAATCTCCTTGCTTTCTGGTCATGAGAATATTTCCATTAACTGCTTCAGATTTAATAACAGAAGCAAACGAAGTATGTCAAAATGAAGATAAATGACACAAGATTCTAAACATAGTCATCAACGTAGTGAACGTCCTTCCTATTTGTTGACATCCATCTTTAAATTCGCGTATCTATATTTGCCTCTTAGAATATTCTGGTGGTTGTATTTTTTCTTTAGATAAGGGAGACATTCTCTTTTCATCTCATCTTAAATCGAGAAGCGATTGTCTTTTAAGTGTCTTTTTCGCTAGTTCAAAGAAATGAATCAGATCAAAACAGAAGAATGGATGAAGCAAGGTTGTCAATACATGCTCTCTGTTTGCTTCTATGGAATTTACGCCACATAAATTTATCATACATAACACATTTTGAATCTGTCTTAAGTCGATATTGTGTTGAATAACATTCCAGAATGTGTTCGTTACATTTGCTTTCTCAAGAATTTATTTGAGAAAGTTATGAATCTATCTTTTCTTCTACCAGGTATGAGTTAAATATTAGGTCATGCTAGCCTTTCTAGCCGTTGTTAGCATACTAATGTAGCAGAAGAAAAAAAATCTGAATTCAAAAACCGTATGTAGCCCTAGCAATGCACATAATTCGATCGAAAAGATTTTGGTGTCTATAATGGCGCACAATGATCGCAGCCGCGTCTATTTAAATGCGCCTATGTGTTATTCTGTTTCAATATGTCAAAAACCGGACATAGTTATTGGCTGATTTTCTTTTTCTGAATAATAAAAAAGTAATCCATAAATATTTTCTAGACGTCTAGGCTCTTTCTTGCAACACCCTCAAAATAAAAACAAACAAACACCTAAGTGAGGAATCTACATTTGCAGATTATATAAGACAGGGCACATTGTTGGCTAAAGCATCATGAATTTCTATTCAGATGTCGTAAAATTTATCATTAACCAACGCCCTCTAGCATTTCTAATTTTCTTCCTGTTTTTTTTTTTTTTTTATGGGGCCGCGTCTTTAAAATATCCTGTCTTTTTTAGATTTTAGAAAACATTGTTTTTTTTACTATATTTTCTAAACCCTGTTCTATCTTGATTTATGCACGCTGTTTTTTTTTGTTTTGTTTTTTTTTAAAGATGATTTAGTTTAAACTCTATTAGTGTTATTGGAATAAGGAACATTCTACAGAATAAACAGGGAGTAATTATGTTAGGCAAAGATCATCAACATCATCATCATAATCATCATCATGATTCGACCCAGGTAAAGTTTCTTATATATATATGCGCTGACAAAAGTATTCAGTCATGCGTAGTGTGTCTTAGGCTGCTAGGCCTGGTCGAGTACATCTCTCAATTGACTGCAGTTGTCCTGGAGGCACACTTAGTGATGGATATGTGACAGTAATTTCTATCGAGGGAACATTCTGCCGTGGGTGTTGACTTCAGTCTAGAAATCTCTCTACTAAGGGCTGTCGTGTCATTAGTTGAATTTCAGGCTATTTCTCTACTAACTTATTTTATTTTATTTTACTTTTTAGTCTTTTACTTTCTAATTATTTCCGTTACTAACTTAAGTACTTTGCCAGTCCTTCTCATAGGGTACTTGAACTAGATTGTGTCAAATCGATTTGGTTTTTGAAGGTTCGCTATAACTTATACTAAGTTAAAACTTAGTAACTCTTATTGTTTTTATTTAATTCAGTTACAGTAGTTTAGGATTGGAATTTTTTTTCCATCTCTCCCAAAAATAAAAAAATGATAGCGTGCTTGTCTCTCGTCCCAATCGCTAAAATAAAACAAAACCCACACGTGTTCCGACCAGTTGCGTGGCAGTATAAAGATCTGCTGGAGTGACTCAAGCCAGCCAAAAGATGACTCTGCAAAAAGCACAACTTCATTCTTCAGACTACAGGTAATGTATGATGATCGTAGCTACTGCAGACAGGTCGTATAATTTAGACTAGTTAAAGGAATTGCTGTGTGTATTGTATTACATATATTTTATTTCAGAGTGTTTTTTTTTCTTTTTTTTTTTTAGTTGGGACGTTAGCATCCCCGGGAGAACTATTAAACCATGTTAAAACCAATGTGCGAGATGGTCGTTGACCTTCATTTGTCATTTTCCAGGCGTTTTATTTTTAATCTGGCTTGCTGTCTAGTTACCGCCAGCTTTAGAGAAAAGCTGGTAGGAGAATTGGGTTAGTCATCTATGATACAAGCATGCGGTAAGTGATCTTTGTTTACAACAGCTGTAAAGAGACCTACAGAGAAGAGAAGTTACAGTTTGTTGAAGCAAATGAGCTTTAATGAAAATTATTCAAATCAATGTATTCAGATACTTTTCTGCGAATTCAGCATAAAACTAGAACGTTAAATTCTAATAAATCGTTTTGTTACTTGAAACAAGAAACGGCTTGTAAATTTTAACGCTTTCAAAACAAAACTCCCTTCGGTTACCCACCGTAGATAACCCTTTTTAGTTACCGTCAGCATGGCTAACGTAAGTGTTGTGGGATCTTCCCCTTGTATATGATAATGGACTGTTAGAGATCCGTGACAGTTATTGGAGAGTACTGGAAATCATACGTAAGTTACTGAGAGATATCGAAGTTACCCAGAGACTACCGCATCAGAAGTCAGACTAGCTCTGAGCTCCACTCAGCTAGAATAATATACATGGATATACTATTTCCAACGACTTCACTTCAAGACTTGTATATATTTATTTCTTACTAATAGTAACCCTGGATTTACTAGCCTGCATTCAAGTTTGTATATTACGTTCAATATAACCTACTTTTCTATCTCAATATCTGTTTTTGTTGTTCATTATTTTGTGCGGTTCCTCACCCGGAACCCACAACAGTTAGTCTCCAGGAGAGTAACATACGAAGCTTTCTTGGCCTCACGTTCTCCACTCAAGTGACTACATCGAATCTATCGCTGTATCTATTACAAGGAAAATTCTGTCGTAACCGAATTTTTTTCTCGTCTGAATCTATCTTGCACATTCATAAATCTACTATTCGTCAATGCATTGAAAACTTTTGTTGTTTATTGACAAAATTCATAGAAAGATCTGTAATATAATCGATCCTGACAAAGCGACTCGGCTTCAGTCACTTTTTCGCCGCCTTGACGTGGCTTCCCTCTGACAAGGTACTTTCCCTGTTGACCCTAATAAATGAATTTGAAAATGTTACTAGATTCGCATCTTTTGAAATAGTTAAAGGCAAACGCCGTTTCGACTCCAACAGTATATTTTCTCGCACTGCCACCCTTCCGTTTCTTTGCTTCACTGATAATTACACTTTTCGAAAATTTAAAACGCCAACTTTTGTCTTTTCTTTAGTCCTCCATATACGCAGTCTTATCATTCAATTTCAATCCATGTAGCCCCCAGCACACGAGAGACATTACAGCCTTGGTTGGTGGAATGATTTAAAAAACAAAGTTAAAACTTATAAATTTAATTGATGTTAGTGTTAAATCTTTGTTTATGTTATGATTCAACTAAATGCATCGTATAAAACAGAAGAAGCACTTTATTAAATTTACTGAGTTGTCTCAATAAGGAAAGAACACCCTTGCACATTTTAAAAGCTGAATACTCATATGAAAACTAAAAAGAAAAAAAACAATGATGTTTTGGAGGAATAATGAATGACAAAGTGAAAAAATCTGATGATGCGTTTCATCGATTTGTTGTTTTATTTTGATGCGACTACAAACACCTAGCCCGATAAGGTTCTAGGGGTGAAATGCGTCACAAAAAATATTACAGGTTGTCATATATATATATATATGTGTGTGTGTGTGTGTGTGTATATATATTGTGTGTGCGTGTATTTTGGCAGCATTTTTCATTAATACAGATTTCATTGAATAATATAGTCAAGTTCTGTCTATTTATTTTGTGTAAGATCTGTTCGTATGGAGTTATACAGAGAAAATTAGACAGGTCAACTCCACGCTGTTAATAATAATTTAAATGTTCTATGTTCACTGAACATTAAATGTTCATCCTTTGATAATGGCTTATGTAAGCCGAAAGCTCAGACCTGATAAAAAAAATAAAAAATTATTGCGATTTCTTGTCGTCTTTCCATGACAACACTATCAAGCTAATCAGATCATACGAACGGATCTTACACAAAGGAAATAGACATAACTTGTCTGTATTATTCAATGAAACCTGTATTAATATATATATATATATATATAAATTTAAAATTTATAGTTTATTTTGTTTGTGCTGCATCAACGTTGACAAACTTAGCTCGATAAATGCCTAAGTGGCCAAATGTTTCACACGAATACTTTTCGCCCTTTATTATATAGATTTTCTTCAAAAGTGTTCATGATATAGAAAAAAATTATATATCGTTATCCCAAATATTGTTGCCTGTATTTCTGCTATTCATTTTATAGAATGTATTGTTAATAGACATTTAGAAGTTTTTCTATTAAAACAAAATTTGGACAAGATTCCTGTTATTCGCTTAGCTGTTTGTTAAAATAATAAATAATTATAAAAATGTCAGAAACTCCAGTGCACAAGATTACGTATGTGTGGCAAAATATTTAAAGTGTTACAGTAATTTTGTGGAATCCATTCAACCTGGGATGAATCTAACGCTGTTTAACCGCGAAATTATTTTTGCGTGCCAGAAAATGACGAATTATATCTGACTCGTAACTGATATATGTTTTTTCTCGGACAACATTGACATAAGAGTAATGTCTGAATTCTACATAGATATCAGTAGCAAGTGAAAAACTGAACGTGCTCACAGATGATGCAATAATGGAATCGCCAGAGATGGATAAGGATGAATCAGCACGCGGGGAAAGAGAGCGCTTCTTCATATCACGTCCCACTTCAATGTTGCCGTCTTTCAAGCCGAAAGTTAGTGTTTTGTATAGCGTACAATGTGTTCGATAGGATTTAGTAGTTATCAGTGCAAAAAAGACACCATTATTAGCACAATAATATAGATCACTGCACATCATCAGAAACCACTAAATATCGCGCGCTCTTTAACCGCAGAAGAGAAACGGCCACATCATCATCATTTATCCATCACAACCAGATTGTCCATCGGGCAGCAACTTTTGTTGCTGTTTCTGTAACAAACTGTTTTTTTACGGGGCAGGGTTATTAGCCCTGCGCCCAACCAGGAGGATCGGTGGACCATTCTTTGTCCTTGCGTTTACAGCACCTGGTATTCCCAAATGGTCACCGATTTAAGTACTGACCAGGCTCGGCGTTGCTTAACTTCGGTGATCGAACGGGAACCGGCGTATTCAACACGATATAGCTGTAGACTGAGATCATTTTTAGAGGAAACTAAATAAATTTAGAGATAATCTTCATCAGTGCGGCGTTTTGCAAATTGATGGTTCTTTAGCAATATGTTTGGTTAGGGTTCACAACATTTAGAATTGAAACAAAGGTTTATATTGACAGGTTGTAGGCTTCTTTTGCATTAAACATATTTCTCTTGGTGACAGTATCTTCTTTATAAAGTGCTACATTCCGAACGTTGACTCGAATATGTTTCCAGGTCTTCTCGATTGACCTCCAAGTTTTCTATTTTACCCATTTAACCCCATAAGAGATGTTGTAAACCTAACGTAATTCCCTTCAACCACCGAAGAAAATTTATTTAACTAGAGAATCTTTTGGGATCAATGAATCCACAAACAACTGAAGAATCTGTTTGTGTATTCGCCGATATTTATGAAAATTCACGAGTTATATATTATTATAATTTTATGTTTCTTTTAAACATAAATTTATAAATCGTTACAAGCCAATGCATGCTTGATTATGGGATCATTTTTGTGTTTTTAATCGTGAAGGAACTGAATCCTCTTTTCTTTCATATTCTACTTTTCTCTCAGTCTATCCAATGCACTATATGAGTATTAAACTAATCCAGCCTTCTTTTCTCATTATTTGTCATGTAAATTTTAACATTTGTTATTAACAATTTCTTTGTCATTGCTGCTATCTTTAAATTTCTTCATTTGTGACAAGCTCAGTCTATGATATTCAATTGCTACGTCTTTTTTTTCATTTATGGTGCAATTGGTATAAAGTTTGTATAAGGCCCGTAGTTCTCTTAATAACAGTGTAAAGAAACACTAAAAGAATGAGTGAAGACCAGATTTAACGCCACGAGAAACAGGCTCAATAATAAAGTAACCAAGAACATCCCGCATTTCGGTACGGCAATGCGTAAAACACAAAGGCTACGTCATACAAAATATTTTACGCCGATCTACTTACAGTGGATGGACGAGACCATGTTTAATAATTAGGGTAAAGAATGTCGGTCATTTTTCTATTATACGCAAATAATTCAGCATATTCTGCCAAATTTGAAATTTAAATAATAATTAATAACTTTTGATTATTGAAGATTACATCGGTTTTGCATGCCTATTATAGTGTAGATGTAGCTTGTTCTCTGATGTTTTAAAAGCCGCCTACTCTTAATAAGAAATCAGTCAGTTAATTGCCATACGTGATACACACTTTGGGCGATCATCTCTCGAAACAGACATGAATCACTGGGCAGAAAATTATCCCGGACTAGGTTGCCATTGCTTTCTGAAATAGATTGGTTACCAGCCAAGGCTGTAGAACCCAATCTGTCGTATTATTTAACCCATAAAAATAGGAAAAATGGATTAATACCTTTCTCAAGGGTATTTTTTGCGTACGTGAATGCAAGGAATTTATCTGGAATTCAAATTCGGCACCCCGATTTGTTGTCTGGAGTCGATATCCATTGGGACCACAAAGCACAACCGCCCTTAAGAAGACTAAGGTATAATTGTTTGAAAAAGCGCGCACTTTCTAAGAACAAGAAATATTTGCATATTTACTAGCTTTTGGTTGTCGATATCCTGGTCATCAAATATTAAGTTTAAAAGTTCCGTGATCTATTCTTGTCTCTGCATTGTATGACCATCAAATTTAGGAATCAATTTTTTCTATTATCTTTATTTTTTCATTTAATGCATTTATTTGTTCAAATCAGGCGCTTACTACTAATTTCAAGAGTTTCTTATAATCTCTCGCACATTTTTTTAGGTATCGCAGAACTTAGTAACGCCTTGCTCTTATACGCCCCAGTTTTTTTCCCGAATATTTCAATTGTGCAATTTTAATAAGGCCTACCCTATTTAATACGTCACCAATTGTTTTCAAATTTCTATAGCAGACGACAACAGCAGAGCATTTTGATGATATGATTTTGCTCATTCCTGATATGTAGCTTTATATTTACCCATTCAAGACAGTTCCTCAAAGGACATGTAAATTCGCAAATAATGTTAATTCACCTGCCTGCAAGATCTAAACTACAATTTTATATGTCCTTTGAAGAACCCTGTTCTGAATCAAATGAGATTCGTATATAATAATTGTATCGGTACACGACTACGAAGTTGGCGCGAGAACTCACTTTACATCTCTCAGACCAGAGCTCAAATCGATTTCATTTAAACACGCACAGAGATCAACCAATACTTATTCTGACATACTTGTTGATAACACAACCACATGGAAAATCAAGATAAGAATAATGGAAGCGTTATTAATAAAAAGAAAAAAAAAACAACACTCATAAACATCAACTACGAACACGCTCACAACTTGCTTACCGTGTTCGGAACAAATAGCATAACACGGCTCTATAAACACATAACACTACATATACTCAGGTACGCATAAAATAAAATCCATCCTCGATAATAGCTAAAAGTATAGCCGAAAGCGCTCTGATAAACAAAACATTTGGACAATTTTTATATAATTTATGTTCTGAAAAGAAAAATCGCATAAGGTCACATGAAAAATATAAAAGTTGTAACCAAATTACCCTGTTTGTTATTTTTAATGAAAACTATATAAAGAGAGATTACTGTCCAAACGTTCAATATATATATATATATATATATATATATATATATATATATATATATATATATATAGCATAATGATGATCCACGTATACTGTCTTAATATGTATAGGAAAAACGACTAAAAATTTGTAAGTTTAAAAATGTATTTTTTGACAGTATTTCTTTCTTTCTATTATTATATATATATATTTGATAATTCAGACTGGTCCTAGGCCTTTCATCAAAAACAAAAATGTTTTTTTTCTGATGAAAGACGAGGACGGTCTGAAATATCAAATATATATATATATATATAATAATATAAATAAATAAATACTGTCAAAAATACATTTTTAACCTTACAACTTTTTAGTAGTTTTTCCTATATATATATATATATATATATATATATATGGGGCATAAGGTATTTGAGGAGATATGTTATTTTTACTATAGCAGTTTATTATTTGACTTTCGATTTCAGAATTATTAATGACGAACCCTATGATTACAAAAGAAATCTAGGGGGACAGTTATCGTGACTATAAATGCTGAACATAGCAATTTAGAAATATCACGATATTTAAAAGTTGCTAGATCCTTCCTCTACAAATTTCGCACAGAGATAGACGCTAAAGATAGAAAAACATTGCCAGCATCAAAACTTAAGAAACATTAGAAATTCAATGATATCATTACAACATCTGAATCTATTCGACAAGTACAGCAGATCATTAATGGAAATCCCAAAAATCCAGGAGGTCGATTGCAAAATTACATCATACGTCAGAAGAAACAATCAAAAAGGTTGTCCACAAAGACATCAGATACATGCGTTTTGTGGCAGAAAAGATAAAGAAAAACCGTTGAATTAGATCTAAAAATCTTCTAATCAAACTTATAAATCTAGAAGTGAAAGATGTTATTATATTCTTCTCTGAAGAGGACATAAGCCTTACATTTGACTTCCTAGCTCCCCAGATATCAACTCACTGGTCGACTATGTATGGAGTGTATTTGAGAGAGGGGTTAATGAGCACGCAGGTAACACTAAAGAATTCTTAAAAGCCTCCATAGAGAGATTAATGGCTGATTTAAACAGGATCCACTTGATCTTAGCCTGTAGGTGATTCAGACCTCGCATAAAAGCCGTGAACAAAGCTGAAGGAGACTTTATTGAATAAGATTATCAGACAATATGTTTATTCTTTTCCTCACAACCTTTCAGTAAAAAGACATCATTTTCTCTTTCTAAGAGTCAGTTTAATGCCATCATAAATGTCCTAAATTAACTTACCCACACACCCACATATAATATATATATATATATATATATATACGCACTCACACCCTGATTGAGTACTCTGGAAGAATGTTACACTTTGAAAAAAAAAAAACAGTAGCTAACCTGGCATGTACGCATCGCTCATACAGTAAATTAATTATAACACTCTGGCTATTGGGCGCGTATAATGATAATATACACGCTGAAATGTCTGCCTCATTTTACCGAACGCCAATAGCCCAGAGGTAGAATAACCGCCTGACGCGAATTCGGTCAGGTTTCAATCTTGGGTTAAAATGCAATCGGAGTCTAACCGTACTGATGAGCTGTGATACAGCGAAACAAATCTGTCCGCGGATGACTATATATATATATAATCTTAAAATCGATCTCTGACTGCATTTTGTTTTGATATACAACCGTCAAATTTGAAACTGTGCTTACGTAATTGATAACTCATTCAAGTGTCAATCGTCGTATTATCTTTGCTTTTTAATACATACTTTTCTATTCATATTGAATTCGTTGTGCATCAACACCACTTTGACTGCAATCTTGTCTTAAATGCCTTCATAAGCTCTGTTGAATTGGAAACTTTTGAACGAGACTCGTAGTTCAGGTTGCAGATATTGATTGCCGATCATATAGCGATTACTACCCAGTTAAACATACCAATTATTTGCTACATTCTTAGCGTTAATAATCATTAAATAAAAGGTGCAATAGCCACTGAAGCTAGAGGGTTAAATGAGGTGTGTGATATTAATAAAAAAAGAGTTACTAAAAAATAAAGAACATGAAGAATGGCCAGGATAGATAACATTTAAAATTTGATTTGAAGATATAAATATTGGTGCGTTTAGGGAACGTTTCGTCGCTGGGAAAAATTCGCAGAGTTCACGATTATTATTCCCCAACAAGACCGTTTAAAATATTTTGAATGTTCTCAAGTCTGGAGAGTAGGAATTGGTTAGTACCAGGCAGGATATGACAGCAATGAAGGAAAATAATGAATGAATCCATTGTTTATCAATATTAGCAATGAATTCTTCATATGGATTCCACTTGTTCTCTGGAATGAAATTGAAACCGGGCAATTATTCAAAGAACGGACTGAATTCAGTCCTTACTGAGTTCCATATTATTAAAGCCTTGGTTCAGACATGCTTGGCTTAAAATATATCTATTAAAATAATTTGTTAGTTTGATAGTTAGCAAGACAGCTTTTTGTGAAAATCCGTAGTGCATTTTACCCACTGTGTGATATCCTATTGCTGTTCTTTTATATACGTGGGGCGTTCTATCGTTATATATATATATAAATGTTATCCATAATGGAAAAAATCCGGCTGGCATAAACCGAGACTAGTTTGGCAGACAGGATTTAGACAGAGGAGAGTGACTTGACTATCCCGTGGTAAAGAATATAGAAATGACTACCGTGCATCCGTTTGAACTATTTTGGTGGCTCCTCAAGAAATATTTTTTCCGATATTGATTTTTCAAACCGCCTGCACAGAACTCCAAGTGACCGGCAATCGATGCGTAAGAAGACATAAACGATTAATTTTTCACAGTTTGGTAAATCCAGGAAGGATAACTTTGGTAATGCTACTCTGCTTGGTTATGGAATTGGTTTTTGGTCTGAGCGATTCGACAGACAAATGTATTGAATACATGCTCTTCGAATGAAATAGTTTGGTTGTTTATTCTCTTATATTTAATTTAATATTAATATTTCTTGCGGCTCGTAGACGTTTTATTCTTTTTTCTTAGGTTGTTGCCTGAATATATTTTGCACTTTATTGCCTGTTTTAAATTCATTGTAGGTATTAGAAATTATAATTAATTTAGTCACCATTTTTTCTTAAATTCATTTTCACTATTTTTCTATTTCCTGTAGTGTTTCAAAATTAATTTCTGTCATTTGTTTCTGTATTGTTTTCCTTTCATTTTTTTTTATCAGACTTATCAAACTGTTTTACATTCTAGAACCAGAAGTTAAGCAACCGGCGAAAATACAGGCGTAGATTCCGATGAGATTCGAACTCACATCCTGTCTGAAAGGGGTGATACCTTTTACTTGATTAATTCAGTGGCCAATTTTAATTGAAAACAGTTTTTTTTTTCACTTTTTCCTGAATTATTTCTATTTAAAAAAGATTGTGTACGTAAAGAGTTAATTAAATCTATGTAAGAAAATTCCTACTCATTTATCTTTTTGCATTAATTCAGGTGTCCCCCAAGGCATTATATTTTCACCTACGTTGATCCTAATTTTCATCAACGGTCCCCAGGATGTCATTACTTTGCAATCTGAAAAAGATTTTCTCAAATAAAATTACCAGACATTATGTTTATACTTATCCTCACAACTTTTGAGTAGAAAGACAATATTTTGAAAAGTGGAAAAATCCCCTTATGTTAGAGCTCTTAAAAAACGGTAAAATTAGTTATTGCAAACCACTTGAAGACACCACATAGTAGAAACCTAAGTTGCGTAATAACACGTTTACACATGCAATATATATATATATATATATATATATTCTTAAAATTGATCTTTTCATCAACGACTTCTAAGATGTCATTAGTTCTCAACTCTCTATATATGATGATGGAACACCTATTTACTCTTGTTTTATTAATAAGTTTCAATGCATCAATAAGATCATATTGACAGCTGTTCCAAAAAATGATGTACAATCTGTTGGAAACTGGTGCAAGGAATAGTTTGTTAATTTTAATGCCTCCAAAATAAAAGTGCTGTCTTTTATCATCTGATAGAATCGTGTTGGCATTTTATTAGCATGGCTGATGCTAACCTCACTAAGAGGATGACTTATTGCGCCTTTTAGGGCTGACGTTTTCCGTGGACATAAAGAGCAAAAAATATAATATATCAATTACTAATCTGCAGACAAAAAAATTGGTTCTAGGTGCCGTGCTAGATAATTTTCTCGCAAGAATATCACTTGTGTATATATATATATATATATATATATATATATATATATATAGAGAGAGAGAGAGAGAGAGAGAGAGATTTGTATCGAGAGAAACAACAAATTGCCTTAAACAATACTGACGTCATTGTACAAACCTGAGGAACCTTTCAGCCAACACTTTTCAAAGGTCTTTGTTTTCGTTATTGTTAATATAAAAGGTGGACATAGGAAAAAACAACAAATGATTACGTACAAGAAAGTGAGAAAGGAGGAGCTGTTATATATATATATATATATATATATATATATACGTCTACAATTCGTTTATGCTTTGAATATTGCGGCCATATCTAGCCTGGTGCTCCTGCTATACATTTATGGGCATTTGATCAAATAAATTTTGAATCCGTAATGTTATTGGTCCTAACCTGGCATCTCGTCGTTAGACACTTTTTCACCACCGTAGCATAGCTTCACTTTGCCTTTTCTGTAAATATTATCATAGTAAATTTACTAAGATCATTTGTTTAATGCATATAGCACTAGAAATCACGAGACCTTATCTCCAGTAAGGTCACGTCATTTTTCAGTTGAAATGGCTAGATGTAAATGTAAGGTCTATGCTAACACTTTTTTTTTGTTCGCACTTCTCGTTTGTGGAACTCTGTTTTGGTTACTTGCTTTCCAATCAACTTTTATGTACCTATATTTTATTAATTTATTAGTCTTTCTCTTTAAGAATATTTTTGTTTCTGATAGTCTCTCACGCTTAGTAACTTCTTTCGTTGTAGTTGTTTTTGTTGCCTTACTTGTGGTAAAATGATAAGAAAAACTAACTAAATAAGTAGAGATAGAGTTGTTCCAAAGAATTAACTAATAGTTACGACACTGTTTTATTTTTTCATTTTCCTCAAAAAGCGAGACCCCTCTATCTTCAGTGGCTCTCGCTCGTAATATTTAATGATTTTTAATATGTTAAAAAATGTAGCTCATAACTCTGGTAAAAAAAGTAAAGAAAACTATGTCAAAACATCTTTTTTAGCTAATTTGAGAAGCCTGAATCTGAAGATAACCTTACTTTTTCTGGGTTAGCTATCGTTTTTGCTGTACAGATATGCCTCAGTTTTTAAAAGAAAAAATTCATTTAATCTGTATATATGAAATAACCACTAACATAATTCATCAAATTAAAGTCGTAGAAAACTCTCAGTTCGTATTTAAACCAACAAATATTGTTTATTGAGAAATTAGTTTTTTTCAGTAACAATCAGACGCGAAGACTTTAAAAATATCCCAATTGAATAGAATAAGACCAACTAGTATTTTTAACAAATCAATTAATAAGCTACCAGTAGAAATAAAACTTTCGCGAACATAAGAACTATGTTTAAAAAGTTTATGCATCTTGATTGTCTGTCATGTTCAATGTTATTTAAGTTCCTTTGGATTCTCCAGCAATAGTCAGCCATCATTCGTTTGTCCCACCATCCCTGTCAGTGCTATATTGTTTTGATATCCTGATGGTATCGTTGTCTTTGCTCATCACTTACTTCACCACATCACCGGAAAATTTATCTCGATGGCTATGTAAAAATGAACCTTAATACTCATACTAGCGTATTGCTGTTAAAGTTTAACAGCTAATGTAAATTTTGGTGATAAATTGGAAAACTTTGGTGCATTTATTTTAAAAGTTTTTCAATAAGATCACTTTTTATTAAAATAAAAAAATAGTTCATTTCAGGTAGCTGAAAGAATCTGCTCAGCCTATCTTAAAATAAATGGGTTTCTACGAACTTTATTGACTACATGTTGCAATTAGCCAAGAACGTAAATTTATCTTTATTTTTTCAAAAATGAGCAATTTTAGTACGGCAAAAACGCTAGCTATTCATGAAAATCTGCCATTTCAGAAACAGCGCCATCAAATTAGCTAAAATCTCGTTTTGTTTCTTGTCACCAAAAATTATGTGTAACTGGCATGGTTAACAAATTCGCCATTGCTATACAAGCAGTAATCACCATTTCCTACGCGGCTTTTGAAATGTTTACGATTCAACCGAGCTTATGAAACCAGAAGGTTACCGTCAAAGCGGTACTGATGAACGAAGAGTTTCATATGAATGGAAAAGAGCCTGTTATGAAGCAAAGATATAAAGATAAATTGGAAAGACGACAATTGACTCTTGACATGTTTACTGTAAATTAATACATTCGGACGAAGACACGTGCAAAATAAGGTTGCTTCATCAGAACCTAGACCACATAATTTGAGCGGTTCCAACAGCAATAAGAACGAAAATAGATAAGATTATCTCTTATCTATTTTTGTTCTTATTGCTGTTGTAACTAAAACGGAATCTAATGATGAAATGAAGATTTTAACAAGATTTTAAGCTTCGGAAAGTAATTAGCATTAATATCACAGAGACTGATAATGTGAATCTCTTGAAAAACACGAATCATGTTTTTATATAGCTTCTCCGTCTTTAGATTACCACATGCATGCTATCCAGCTGGTTCAGAAATGTTTAAAACTTCGACCAGTTACAACTGTTTTTAATTCTATAACAACAAATGGATTTAAACGGAATAATCATATAAATTTAAAAATGATACGATCCTTCATCAGACACAATAGTTTAGCGCCAAAAAATCACAATTGAAAAGATTTAGAAAATAGAAAAATACATACCTTGAACATCTTCAACAACCACAATGAAACACATTGATATAATCCAGATATTTACTCTCCACAAAACATTTGGCAAAGTCCTGGGAAGGAAAATGTAAACTAGCGATAAGAGTAGAGTTTAGAAGTCTAAATTTTGAAAAGTGATTTAATTTTTTCTTTTTAATCGTATCACTCCGAGCAAGGCGGTAACGCCACTGATGTGCAGGGGGCTACGTAATAGTGAAAAGATCGGAAAAGAGACAGCCGGAAACCATATCCTAAACAGGGAACAAGGGATGAGCCTCTTAACCTGTTCAATAGACATGGGTGGAGCGTGAACCGGGAAATGAAGTTTTATAAAAGTTTACAAAAAAATGTCTTTGGTTAATAATTGCCAAATGTTCTCTAAATAGAAAGAAAAAAAAATAATTTCAACATTACCATTATTTTTACTTTTAACATTATTTTTATTTATTAATTTTTTAGATTTCATTAATTTTATCTTACCATTACAAATATTTTTTATCTTACCATTAAAATGATTTTTTATCTTACCATTACCATTAATTATTATTTTACCATTAATGTTTATTTTACCATTACCATTAATTTTATTTTTACCATTACTCTTTTCCACTCAATCTTCTCTACAGTCTCTTTGTAGGCATTTACATATTGCAACGAGAAGTTGATGTTTTCTGCTGGCATAACGGAAACGCAATCGACAAAAATGAAAATCAAATTCAAAAAGTGTTTTGAACAAATTTACAAAAAAATGTAGATAAAATTCTACAAAATACGAATGTTTAATTTTTATGGAAGTGTTAATAAATAGTTCAAAATATAGCAAGAACCCCGCAGCTTTTGACTTTCCTTGATGCTGAAAGTAACAGTTTTACACCGCCTATTTTAGCATTTTCATCCGGTCTTGTCAGATATTTCGGCAGATTCCCTAACCTCAGGTCTGTGAACAGCCTCCAACTTTATGATTGAAAGTTGTACAGAGATTATCAAGAAAATATCTTCAGATACGAGGGAAGGGTGGGATGACTCAAGTTGGGAGCAAAAAATCGTGCACAAGCTTTTAAAGCAAATATGCTATTTTTACACATTATTAAATCTAAGTTGAATCGTGAACTACAGAGTTAGAAGCGACATCTGCTTCTATGAGAACTTATTATGTTTTCCATTTCTTTTTGAAATATTCACATTTTACGAATCGCCAATCCAATGCACATCACAATCAAATTCAAACGTTTAAAAATTGGACATATATACAGCTGAATATATTTTCTTCTATGTGCCTTGTCCTTTCAGGACGTAGGCGATCATGGCTTTTCACATCTTCCTACACCTGCTGGCTCTTAGCAAGCTTTCTCCTGTTGCACCATGCAACCCTCGTTCCGTCATCCACCTGATCAGGTTCTTCAAATATATTACCCGCCGCTTTCCCCTGTCTCTTTTTCTCTCTATCTAGCCTATTGGTATCAGGCTCTACCAGCCCTCTTTCCTCATTGTATATTCTAGGAACTTTAGTTGTCTCTTCCTGATGCTCAGTATTCATTTTCTTTTCGTTTCCATTCTTTCCAAAACCTTAACATGCTCGATCCATGATATTCGCAGCATCCTTCAGTAGAACCATATTTCAGTTGCTTCAAGTTTTTTCTTTATCTTCGATGATATTGTTCAGCATTCACTGCCATATTGAAGAACTAACAGCACATAGCAAGCCAGTACTTTCTTCTTTGTTTCTAGCGAAATTGTCACGTTTCTTAATACTTTACTCAATTTCTAGGAATGCCAATTAGCTTCGGATCTCTGTGTCACACTTTCCGTTTTCTGTTTGAACACTTCTCATTTATTTAAATTTTTTTACCTGATTGATTTTAGTATCCCCCACCTGTAGTTGGCATTTTATAATTGACTTCAAAATTTTTATACTATAAAGCATTAATAAATATACATGAATATATATAATAGCCGGGTAGAAATTTCGAAACAAACTCGGGTCGCCTTTGAATTCTTTTACTTATCCTGTGGTTTATATTGAATCTAAATTGAGCGCACCTTAGTTACGGTTTCTGGAAGAGAACTCTTGGGCGCATTATCGTTCCATCCATGAAACACCTGTTTATATCCTTTGACTTTTTCTTTATGCACCGTGTTCTTTAAGGACGTAAGTGATCATGGGCCTCCAACTACTTTTGTCACTCTTAACAATTTCCCTCTTCGTATCCCTCCCAAACCATGCTTAGCCATCAACTTGCTTAAGCACAACAAGTATGATTTCTCCTGTGTTCCTTTCCCTTTATCCGTCCAGTGAGTATTAAATCCTCGAAGCCTTCTTCCTCATTACGCGTCTCAGAAACTTCAACTGTTTCTTCCTGATGTTAAGTATAAGTTTCATTTTTGTTTGCATATTCTCCAAAATCTTCCCGTTGTCCACGTACTTGGTCTATTTTATTCTCAACATCATCCTGTAGAACAACATTTCTGTTGCTTTGAGTTTCTCCAGCTTTGAGGAGATTGTTCAGCACTCCTTGACATATAGTAGTACTTAACCTGACCAGATTGTCAAGAAAATGACATCTTAATAATATCGACTTGAGAAGATGATGCCAGGTTGCGACAAAAATAGTTGGTGACAGAAATTTAGACCAAACCAAATGATCTAAGCTATATGATGAACATTGGTTATACGAAACTCTTCGGAAATTGTCCATGGTTGCATAAGTACAAAGTCACATCTTATCATGAACGAGTAATGTCCTGATCGTGTTCAACTAATTATCACAACAGCTTTTGTAGTCTAGGGGAAAGCAGAACTTTATGAATGATATTAAAATGAATATATTAATAATATATGTGCTACTGTAAAGCAACAAAAACTTAACAAAAAGAAACAGAGGAAAGAAGGTTTTTTGATATGTATAATTATACACAATATCAACGTCTTTGCACACACACACACACATATATATGTATATATATATATATATATATATATATATATATATATATATGTGTGTGTGTGTGTGTGTGTGTGTGTGTGTGTGTGTGCGTCGAGCGGTGTTTTTGTGTGCACTCCTTCAAATTTGTTATATTCATGAAGGAAGTCTGCCTGACTTAGTTATTTGAAGATATAGACCAATTCTGGTAACTAAAAGTCACTGCATTATTTCCTATGTTCACAGCTTTCCGTCCTCTCTCTCTCTCTCTCTCTGTATATATATATATATATATATATATATATATAGTCATTATTATTATTATTATAAAAATAGAATACTGCAACTCAAAAAATATCAAGTTTCGATGTTCAATGCACCATCATCAGGTAGCGCATTGAGGCCCGAAACTTAATAGCTTTTGAGTTGCAGTATGCTATTATTATAACAATAATAATAACTATATATCTATAAATGCTCTACTTCTCTAATGAGCATTTTTCTCTGTAAAAGTAAATATAAACTGTAGAATATATATCTTTTTGTTTAAACCACGCATACAAACACATATATTTAATTATATATATACATTATATATAAAATTGCCTTAAATTTACTATCTATTTCGTAATTTTTAACATCTATTCTTTTATTAATCCGCATTACTTCCTCCAAGTATGTTTTAATTATTTTACTCACGTTGTTGCTTTTCTTCTTATATCTGTTTTAGTCATCTTTCCTTTCATTCTTGCCTCCATTTCTAGGCCCATGGTCGCTTCCTCCATATATATATATATATATATATGGAGGAAGCGATATATATATATATATATATATATATATATATATATATATATATATATATAAATGTGATTCATTGCTGTTGGTATATATATATATATATTCATCGCTGTAAATAAAACTATATAACTATGTCTATATATATTCATTGCTGTAAATATATAGATGAGTGTATAACTATTCGCATTAATTTATGTAACTGTATCATGTCTGCATATTAATTGACGAATATAGTTGAAAGGCATTTCATAAAAAGAGAAACTACCAAATGTCAGAATTACTTCCAGCAAAAAATCCATTTATTGCATTACACAGACGAGGCGCAATCATGTGCCAATTACATGAGAGAGGATTTTAGGGTCGATTAGTGCACGGAAGATTTCAGAACCTTTGTCCTCAGTACTTACTGAAAACGTTTTTCAACCACTTTCCCGGAAAATAAGGGAGTAATTTATTATCTTATGTATATTCTTTATTTTTGCATTTGCTTTCACATCATTTAGTGTTGTAATTGGTAGGAGATATTATATATCAGTTGCTATTTAAATATAACTTTAGCTTTATTACACTATAAGGACGCGCACGGACGCACACATGTTTATGTATATTTTTCTTCTTTTATGTTCCGTGTCTCTTCAGAACGTAGGTGATCATGGACCTTCACTTATCTCTATGAGTCGACGCGCTTAATGTATTTTCTCTTGGTATCCCTTCCAAACACTGCTCTGTCATCCACTTGCGCAAACCTATCAAGTATGTCTAGATTTGCTTTTAACTGTCTCTCTTTTCCCTCTATTCGTCTCGTGAGTAACAAATTTTCTTCTTTATCTGTCGTGTTCTTTAAGTATCTAGACTTCTACTTACCCCTATACTTTGTCACTCGGAGCACCTTTCCTCTTGGCATCTCTCCCAAACCCTGCTCTGCTATCCACTTGTTCAAGTCCATGAAGTATGTCTCGATTTGCCTTCCCCTGTCTCTCTTTTCCCTCTATCCGTCCCATGACTATTAGTTTCTCCAAGCCCCTTTTCCATAAGTGTTGCAAAAGCCTCATTTGTCTCTTCCTAATGTCAAATATAAGTTTCATTTTTGTTTGTATCCTCTCCAAAACCAACATATTTTGCTGATATTTTGATTTTACGTTGGATATTTGGACCATGATGAAAAGAAACAAAATCTAATATCTATAATGTTATATTTATTAAAAATAAACCCTAATTCTCCATTATGCAAGACATATTTTCTTAGTAAAAATCGAAAACAAGTTTTTCAGATAGTGACATATATCATAATTCATAAAATAAGAATATAAATTATGAAATCATTCACATAATGTTTTTCAAATATCAAAAAGAAAATATGGTATAAAAATATATTCAGTTCTTTTCAAACATATAAGCTTTTCAGAAGTTTTGAAAATTTCGAATGCTTCACATCTCTCGACATAATATATTTTATAAATCTACAAAAATTATATCACTTTGACAGATAATCTTTATTGTTGGTGTAAAATCTGGTCACAAATTATTTTAGCTGTCACCAAAGACAATAGAGCCATCCTGCAATATATTTTGGAAAGAAAGAAAAACATATTAAATGTAACTGATGAATTCTTTATATATCTTTTGTAGGAAAAGCTTCTTTTCATTTAAAATAATAGAAGGCCTCTATCTCTATATATGTCTGTTACCACTGCTCTCTCTCTCTCTCTCTCTCTCTCTCTCTCTCTATCTATCTATCTATCTATCTATCTATCTATCTGTCAAGTCTTCTATGTAAAAATAAATTATATATATACATGTATATATATATCCTTATTAGAATATAAATTATATATATATATATATATATATATATATATGGGACTCTAAATGCAAGGATGAAGAAAAGAAATCCCGGAAAATTCTAGAAAAGAAAATAACATGGACGAAAAAAATACCATATCAAGAAGAATCGGACAATAAGAAAACCAAATACACTAAACAAGTCCTTAGTAAGAAGCGAAACCCTGAACAAAACGCATACCCAGGAAACCAATATGAAAAGCAAAATTGAGTTAAGCATTTCAGAGTATATTATTATAGCAAACACACACATCCAAACATCAGGTACACTCACAAAGTCATACCGAACAACATAACAACGGCTCCTCACAAAAACAACTATTTCATTACAATAATTTTAATATTCACGCACCTACACATCTACTCCCATTAAATGCACCTACCAAGTCGTACCAAGCCACCCACTAATGAGCTCACATAACGGGCCACTATTTCATAGAGTAAACAAACACAGTTACAAATCATTCCCCCAAACATAAAATGGATGACACTACTACTACAAATTCCACTATCAAAAAACCTTCACTCCCACATAAGATCACCCAGATATGCCAACTCCACATTTTCTAACCCAAACACCTACCACCCAGAAATTTCAAAACATATAAACATAGAAACCTCACCAACTAAAAAACATTTTAGAACATTCGATCCGAAGGAAAAGACCAAATTAAAAACTACAAAACCCATTATTATTAATCTCTCCTCTTATCATTTTAAAGATGAAGAAATATAGTTTCTAAAATTAGGTCAAAATTCTCTCCCACCCCAAAAGTTAACATTAAAGACCTAAAGGTAACCTTAAAGAAATTCGAACGGACATTCAGATTTATAGAAACATTACACAACAACAACAATACTACCGATAGCTTAATAGTAAAAAACAAATCTAAATATTGCCAAAGTAAGAACAACAATTCAAATGAAATGAAAATATTCTTTAAAAAATCTGAGAGACAAACTTTCAAACCAATCACAAACCCCATAAAAATCTCACACACAGGCAAAAATTAGCATTAGAAAACATCTGTGAGAATAATTACATAATAATAAAGGAAGTAGACAAAAACAGTCCTGCAGTCATCATAGATAAAACTTACTACAAACAAATATTCAAGATATGCAATTACACGAAGATAACTACAAAACAATCAACGATAATATAGATGAAAACATCGTATCAAAAAAAAAATATCTGCCTTACGCACAGTAGAATACTAACGAAAAAGAATATAAAAGATTTTCTTATAGAATTTGTTTTAAAAAGATTTTTACGGACTCTCAAATATACACAAATCAAGCACAATTAAAGCAGATATCCAGGGAAAAACCGGAATATATTCACACATCAAGCCCTGGTGATCTGAAATTCAGTCCAGCTGAAGCGGGGCCAGCCTGCCAAACAAGCAAATTGAGTAACTTAATAGTTAAAATATTACAACCATATACCACGTAAATAAAAATTTACATTAGAGACAGCATATATTTGCTAAGCTTCATTCCATAAAACGTAGACCCAGGTACACATATAATAACATTTATCGTGAACTACCTGTACAACAATATAACCTATGAAATAGGTAAACAAGCCATTACATTTTGGATCAAAGAAATGCCCAAGAAATACAACCCACATGCCTTCAGAAAAGAATTTATTATACAAAGTATAGAACTAATTTTAGGCAACAATTCATTCCAATTCAACAACCAACATTATATTCAAATAACAGGTAACGCAATGGGGACAAAATGGCACGGACATATGCAACACTCAGAGTAGCATTAAAGCCGGAAAACACATCCTAAACAGGGAACAAGGGATGAGCCTCTTAACCTGTTCAATAGACATGGGTGGAGTGTGAACCGGGTGATAGATAGATCTATCTACTTCAATTGAAAAAAAAAACAAAGTGAGATGATTGGAAAAGAGAAAGCCGGAAACCACATCCTAAACAGGGAACAAGGGATGAGCCTCTTAACCTGTTCAATAGATGTGGGTGGAGTGTGAACCGGGCGATAGATACATCTATCTACTCCAATTGAAAAAAAAAAGTGAGAACATTCGAAAAGAGAAAGCCGGAAACCACATCCTAAACAGGGAACAAGGGATGATAAAAGAAAATCTATTCAACCAAATAGGACATATGGGGAAAACATAAAAACAGAATTCACTAAATTATGGAAGAGATATCTAGATGATTGTTTTATCTTTTGGATATCAACATGGGGAGACATAAATAAATTACACAATTTACTACAAAACTTGCACTCCAAAATTTACGCTAGAATATAGCTACAATGAATTGCGATTCCTAGATATACTCATAAAAACAAAAACAATTACATCATTACAGACATTTACCATAACACCACAGACATCCAGCAATACATCCATTTCAAGATTCCCCACGTTAAAAGTGGGTTAAAATCCATCCCCTATTACCTAGCACAACGATTTTACACAATAGTATCTGACGAAACCCTCCGTAAAATACGCCTAAACGAACTACGAAATACATTAGAAATATGAGCACATCCCGATCCACTAATAAACACAAAAAGCATGAACAAAAAACATTCTAGCATACGTTTCCACACACACACACACACACACACACACACACACACACACACACACACACACACACACACACACACACAACACAAAAAACAGAATTATATTCAAAAATAAAAACACACATAGAATTACTCAACAAAAATGATAAAATAATGGAAATCTTAATGACAACTAAAGTAATTACTAGCAAACGCCAACCCCCAAATTTTAAAAAACATATTACCTCATCAAAATACGAGCAACACACAACACATGGGTGTCACAGAATGCAGCAAACAGATCTGGGGTATGCAACATAACAATGGAAGGAAACATTTCATGTTCAAAAACACATCTACATTCGAAATGAAAACAGATCTGAGCCGCAACTCTAAAAACGTAATTTATGCTCTAAAATGAGATTAATGCGCAAAAATATACGTGGGAGCGATACAATCCCTGACTAAGAGATTAGCCC
>JBBBDQ010000145.1:1240000-1382500 GCA_037127315.1 Ascarosepion bandense | reverse complement strand
AATTTTGAATTGTGGCTGAAATCGGAAATGATTTTTCTGACAGGCCTTCGTTGGTTTTACTTCCTGTGTGCAACGCGCGTAAAGAGGAGAAAAAATGAATTTGCCGATGGCCTCTTTACAGTTGTGATTTCATGGATCGTTTTTTCTTCTATGCAACATCTGATTTTCGAATTGATAACATAGATTTTAGTTTTACCAAATAGGCTGTCTATTATTCCGTTTGAAGATCACTTGTTTATTTAACTTCGTCAACGGAAATATTATACTGAACAATATAACATTTTCAGTATTAATTCTGCAAATTTAAACATGAGTGAGTGTTGCATGGTCATCAGCAAAAGATGTAACCCAAAATGCCAAATCCAGGTGGGAGATACCAGAATCAAACACGTACAAAAATTTAAATACCTAGTAAGCGTTCTAACAGGAGATGGAATGTGCGGCACAGAGATCCGAAGGCTAATTGGCATGGCAAAGGACGCGTTCCAGAAGCTGAGTAAAGTACTAACACACATAAAAATTTCACTAGAAACAAATAAAAGAGTGCTGGATTGCTATGTGATGTCAGTTCTTCAATACGGCAGTGAATCCTGGACAATATCATCGAAAATGAGGACAAAACTTGAAGCAGCGGAAATGTGGTTCTACAGAAGGATGCTGCGGATATCGTGGACTGATGCAAGCAACGATGAGGTGTTGGAAAGAATGGCAAGAAAAAGAAAATTAATACTGAGCATCAGGAAGAAACAACTGAAGTTCCTGTGACACGCAATGAGGAAGGAGGGCTTAGAGAACCTGACACTGACAGGCCAGATAGAGCGGAAAAGCGCCAGAGGAAGGCAGCGTATAACATATTTGCATGGCCTGATCAGGTGGATGACGGAACGGGGGTTGCGAGGGGTAACAGGAGCAAACATGCTAAAAGCCACAAGGGATAGGGAGATGTGGAGAACCATGAACGCCTCCGTCCTGAATGGACAGGGCACATAGAAAAAGAAGTGTGTTGCAATAGTGTCTTTCAACATGAAATGCTCTCTTACAAAATGTAGCGAAGATGGTGTATTTTACAGAAAGGTTGTTGAAATTTTGAGCTGATTTAAAAAGAGCAAATAGTGGACGAAAATTTTTAACAAAAAGAATGTTTTTCCTACTATTATCAACTGTATGTCGAGACTACTTCTTTTGTTGTTGCATAGAAATAAATTTCGGCTTAAGGCCATCTCCCGTTCAAACACCGGTTTTCGTTCGATTACTGAAATTTAGCAACGTCGAATCTGAATGGGTGACCACTTCGAAATAAAAGTTGCTGTCAGCCCGCTTGTGCGGTTGGTGTAATAGATGACAACGGGGTACCGTGTCCTTATTACAGACGGAATCGTTGCCTTCATTTACGTGCAAACACTATTGGTGATCCTGAAATGAAAAGAGACATGAACGACCAAGCATGTCACATTCACCCCTATCAACAAGCATTGGATCAGTGTCATGATGTGAGGAAGGTTTATGTCAATCAAAGAACGTTTAGTGAATGGGAATAAAAAATATCAGCCTTCGACCTGTCATTGCGTTAAGAGGGAACGCAAGTGCCTGTAGATGTTGTGATTTTATTGTCTGCAGTTATAACGCTTTTTCTAGGTATGACAATGAACTTATATTCAGCAGCAAGGGATTGGGATGTTTTGAGCAGTGAGCCACCACCTCTTAATTGATGCTGTTCACATGTCTATGAACAAATAGTTAACCCCCACATTGGGGGTAAAAACTGTGAAAGTATTAAACATTACTATGTAAATACCAACAATGCATTTTCCTAGTAAAAAAAAACAGCATAAGTACATTTTTTTAAATTAAAATAATTACTCATAATACATTTCTGTAAGGAAAAATTGACAAAAAATATCTTTTTGTAAAAGAGAAATTATATGGCCTGCAATGCATTTTTGTAAAATAAAATATTATCAGCAACTCCTTATTGCAAAAATAAATATTACCTAAAAAGTAAAATCAAATATAATGAATAAAAAATTACTTGCAATATATTTTTGTAAAAATAAAAACATACACTTTTCTAAAGAAGAAAACATTACCATCAATAAATTTTTGTATCAGAAAAAATATTACCTGGAATATACTACTGTAAAACAAAAAAATAAAAACATACCAGATATATATTATTGTCAAAATAATACGAATAATACATTTCTATATATAAAAAAATGATTACCAGAAAATACATTTTTGTAAAAGAAAAACAATAATATCACCTGCGATAAGTTTTTGTAAAAAATACAAGCAAGTAATTTTTTTGAAAAGGAATTCCTAATGCTTCCAAGAAAATTAAATTACAACCTTAAATGACCTACAAGGAGTTGATATGCCATTAAACAAACAAAATATACCATTAAGTATCATTTTGGAAAAATACCATCCATAAAATAGGAACCAATAGTTTTGTTGATTCTTTTCCATTTTAAAGATTAAGCTGAAGAAACAATTTTCATTTTGAATTAACGTTTAGCTGACATTGAATTGCATGTGTCGTGTAGAGATAATTTATCTGGTGAGTCTTTGTTGAAAATTAATTTCGAATATAATACGAACAGTTTGAGTGAAAACTTCTGTTTAAGTTTGTTCCGACACTCGCCAGTACTCTAGAAACTCAAGTGTTGAATTCGAGAAAATATTATAAGTAATCGAATTTTCGGAAAACAAAATATTTTAAATATTCACACTAGCCACAAAATAGGTTGGTTTGATTTTTAAATAAAATAATAGAAAATATGCTTTCCGTTTAAAAGAAAAAAGGTACACTTTAGTTAGAATCAATAAGATTTCTTTTTAATTATTTCACCCCAAGCAAGGCATTTTACTGCCACTGTTGCGCAGGGGGTTACATGGAGAAAAGTGAATAGAAAGGGTTAGTTATAAGAAATATGACGGATGAGAATACCAGTGTAATGGGTTTGGAGTGATGGAGAAAAGAGTTTTAGGGAATGGATGGGAGTTAGTGAGATAGGAGATGTCTACTGACCTTACATTTAAATTCCTGGAGATTGTAGCTGCCGAGAAAGCAAGTATATGGAAGGGAAATTCCACAGAGGGGAAGTTTTTTTTTTTAATCATAACACCCCGAGCAAGGCGGTAACGCCACTGATGTGCAGGGGGCTAGATAGGAGTGAAAAGATTGGAAAATAAAAAAACCGGAAACCTCATCCTAAACAGGAAAAAACAAGGGATGAGCCTCTTCACCAGTTCAATAGACGTGGGTGGAGTGTGAACCGGGCGATAGTTTAGTCTATCTACTCCAATTGAAAGTGCGAGAAAAGAAGCTGCTGTTAGCGTAGAAATTGTGGTTACATTTTACCGCTTTCACTATAAATGGGTGGGACCTAGTTGCTAATATATTGCTCGTGTAAATTCATACCTAGTGGGCACCATTGAGCTAAGTTCATTGGAGCAGAAGCCGTGAAAGTATTTGTAAAAGAGGCACAGGGAAGCCATGTCACGCCGGTGAGAGAGCGACTGCAGTCGGGCTGCCAAGTCGGTATCGATCACATTTGAAACTTCAGCTACTCCAATTGAAAGTGCGAGAAAAGAAGCTGCTGTTAGCGTAGAAATTGTGGTTACATTTTACCGCTTTCACTATAAATGGGTGGGACCTAGTTGCTAATATATTGCTCGTGTAAATTCATACCTAGTGGGCACCATTGAGCTAAGTTCATTGGAGCAGAAACCGTGAAAGTATTTGTAAAAGAGGCACAGGGAAGCCATGTCACGCCGGTGAGAGAGCGACTGCAGTCGGGCTGCCAAGTCGGTATCGATCACATTTGAAACTTCAGAGACATATAATGAGGAAAGTAAGCTTGGCAAATGTGTTGCTCATGGGGACACACTGAAGACAAAAGCGATAGAAATAGTGATTAATTACCTAAAGAATTGTGTAAATAGCTGAAAAGACAACGACTGATGGTATAGTAAGCAATTAAACATCACGTCGAACGAGAAAGATAGGAAGTTGGGACGAGATATGACCAGTCACATCCTAAAGAGACAGAAAACTAAGAAGAAGGAGAAATGACAACATTCTGATTTTTTAAAATGGGTAGTGAATTTTGATTAAAAGTTGGGAATCGATTGCTATTTCCGATATTTGTAATTATTCGCGTAAAATCTAAAGTTGCCTTCAGGAATAGATATCAACACATGAAGAACTGTTCAAGGTCGTATGACTGTCTTTCCTCTTCCCCTGTGCAAAATTCTATTTTCTTGCAGAGCTATTTTATAATCATCCAGGTCAAGGCACCGAAGATGGTTATCGCTAAGACATGACGTTAATGTTTATGTTAATGACGACGATGGCAAGAGGTTTTTCCCCAACCTCCACTAATGTTTGACGTGTACCGCATCACGATGAGATTTGGCAGACTACTCAGTGACATCCAAAATTCCAAAATAAATAAAGAAATAAAGCACATTAAATTACAGAGGCTTTTATAATGAGCCCAGAGGCCTTCATTTCACGAAATTTAATCTGCAAGAAATGTTACCATTTTTTTTTTGCAATCCATCCTTCTTAAAGTTATTTCATGTTTTCTTCAAATTCAAAGTATCAAAAGTTTTCGTGTTTATTTTTCTCAAACTTACATATCGATAAATAAAACTGAAAATGAAGAACAAAACAAATCGAAGCAGATATGCGTATTTACGAAATCATAAATTCGCATGCATAATTACCTCGTGAATATTTGCAAGAATGATAAGCCACCATCGAGTAACAAAAGTCAAGCATACAGGCTCTCCTTCTGTATCTTTTTCAACGCCAGCATTTTTGGAATTTTTTAGAGAGATTGAATCGCGATTGAACTGGAATTTTCGACGACGCCTGCTCATCAAGAATATTCAAATATATTTTGTCTTTATGAAAGCCCAAAGAGTGAGAGAGAGAGAGGAATAATTTTGTTAAATATTCGGACGAAATGTTATGTTCAGTACGATGGCTCATGAAGAGTTATTCGTCGGAATACATATGCGTAGATAGTATCTAGTTTACATATTTATATGTCTATCATTCGATAATGCTTTGAATACTGCTGTCACTTTTGCTTTGAAGTTTCTGCTATGTTAAGATTCTTGATAAAATACAAAGAATCTGCAATGTTACTGATTCTAACCTGGCATTTCAGCTTCTCTGACTTTCCCACTGCAATAAAGTAGCTACCCTCTGGCTTTTCTATATTTTCTTCGTGGTAGTTGTTCTGATGAGATTTTCTCTTTTCTGTCAAATCTTCATTCGAATTTAAGCATTCTGCTAGATTTCTCATCATTTCCGAGTTGAAATGGGTAGACGTAACCGCAAGTTCTATGCTAACAGTTTCTTCTTTCGTATGTTTCACTTGTAGTCTGTTACAGGTTGTTACTTAGGTTTGACTATCACTAAAGTCAAGATTGCAGCCACAGATCTTTTCTTGTATTTCTCGCTTGTGGTACTCCCTTCCGGCCTCTTGATTACAAGTCTGCCTTGATCCTCAAAAATTTATATGCGTTATCATTTTTTACAATCTATCTTTTTAATCCCTATTCTTTTATTGCTCTCTCTCCTTATTTATGTTTTCTTTTTGCCATATTCTCTCACACTAAGTCACCCCTTGCATGTTAGTGATTTCATTGATTTGTTTGGGGTGAAATGAGTAAAAAAACAAAATAAATAAATAAACGAGTGCAGTTATTTTCTAGGGTATTTTGTTGGTTATGTACGCTTTGATAGCCGTAAGCAGTATTTCTTGTACGAAGGCATTTTTTGGAATAAGAAAGATTTAAATGATCTCCTATAAATAACCTTAACCCTAGATTTAACGATAAAATTAACAGAAAAACTGATGATGACCAATGCATAATGGTAGATAATTATTATGGTGTTCATAAACATTATTATAACTGTAGATAATTGTTATGGTGTTCAGAGAGATTATTATGACGGTAGATAATTGTTATTGTGTTCACAGACATTATTATGACGGTAGATATGTGTTATGACGTTCACAGACATTATTATAACGGTAGATATTTGTTATGGTGTTCACAGACGTTATTATAACGGTTGATAATTGTTATGTTGTTCACAGATATTATTATAACGGTAGATAATTGTTATGGTTTTCACAGACATTATTCTAATGGTTGATAATTATTATAGTGTTCATACATATTATTATAACGGTACATACTTGTTATGGTGTTCACAGATATTATTATAACCGTAGATAATTGTTATAGCTTTCACAGACATTATTCTAATGGTTGATAATTATTATAGTGTTCATACATATTATTATAACGGTACATAATTGATGTGGTGTACACAGATATTATTATAACGGCAGATATTTGTTATGGTGTTCACAGACTTTATAATAACAGTAGATAATTATGGCTTTCACAGACATTATAACGGTAGATAATTGTTATGGTGTTTACAAACTTTGTTATAACGATAGATAAGTGTTATGGTGTTAACAAACATTATTATAACGGTAGTTAACTGTTATGGTGTTCACAGACATTATTATATCGGTAGATAATTGTTATGGTCCTCACAGATTTTCTTTTAACGGTAGATAATTGCTATGGTGTTCACAGGGATTTTTTTTAACTCCGCATACTTATAACATGGTTATAAGTATGGGTAGTCTAATATAAATATAAATCGTCACACAGTTATAATGACATGCTATAGCAACTTGTTAACCATTACATTATGGTGAAATGCTACACAAACAAAAATGTCAATTATTCCAAAATGGTAAGGATATCACACAAGAAAATGATTAAGACGTAGAAAGAGGTGTATCTAGTGTGATGCCGATAAATCCAATTTTTTTACTTGACAACAGTACTGTTACGTCACAGCGTCGCGAAGTTTCGAGAGTGTCATTAGTATTCCTCAATAGCTATATGGTCATTGATGCACGAAGTGCTACATAATCAATATGATCAGAATATGATCGCCATTGTGTAGAGACTTCGGGCCGTCCTCAACGCCAAAGAAATATTTGAATGGTTTAAATATTTATGGTCTATGCACTTTCAAAGGCATATAAGGCATCAAATGACAAGAACAACTGAAGGTTGGAATTCAGAACTAATAAGAATCGCTCTAGCGCCACCAGGACGCCCGAGATTGTCACTGACATTGCCGAGATTGTCAAAAAGAATCCCCACAAAACCAATAAGAAAATTGCTAAGAAAAATGGACATCACCAAGCGAACAATCGGGCGTATTTTCTAGTAGGAATTAAATTATAAATCTAGTGCGTATATGAATCACTTTTTGCTTACCGTACCACCGCCCCATCGCCAGACTGCAATACTATCAACTATTTTATGTGGTCAATATAAAGCGAAATAGGCTCACAAAACTGCCAAAAGAACGCCATGGCTAACATGACAGAGGCGCCGTCTTCAAAACGTGCTACAGCTTCCAGTCCCGCTAGGCAAAAGTGGAGGCTGCTTTTAATGGTACCTTATGTATATGCCTAATTATATATAAAGTTTACTGAGATATATTCTTATTCTTTTATCTGCCAAGACGTAAGCGAAAATGGCTTTCCACGTCTCTCTATCCCTGGTGGCTTTCAGCCCGCTTTCTCCTGTTACCCTACTCAACCCCCGCTCTGCTATCCACCTTCTCAGGCCCTTCCAATATGTCATCCGCTGCTTTTCGCTGTCTCTCTTTCCCTCTATCTGACCTGTGAATATGAGATTCTCCAAGCATTCCTTCCTTATTACATGTTCTGAGAACTTCAGCTGTCACTTCGTGATGTTCAGCATTAACTTTCTTTTTATTTCCATCCCTTCTAAAACTTCATCATTGCTACATGCTCGATCCATGGTATTAGCAGCATATTTCTGTAGAACCACATTTCAGTTGCTCATGTTTTTCCTTCATCTTTCATTATATTGTCCAGCATTCACTGCCATATTGACGGACATACATCACATAGCAATCCAGTACTCTCCTTTTTGTTTCTAGCAAAATTTTCCCATCTCTTAATAATATGCACAACTTCTGGAAAGCGTCCTTGGCCATTCCAATTCCCCTTCGGATTTCAGTGTCGCACTTTCCGTCTTCCTTTTGAATACTCCCCAAGTACATAAATTTTTGTACTTGCTTGATTTTAGTATCCACAAACTGTAATTGGCATTTTGGGCTCCTCCGTTTGTTGATGATCATGCATTCGGTTTTTTGTTGTTTTTTTTTTTGCAATTTACTTGTAGTACTTTCTTTTGACTTTCTTCATCTACCTTTTTTAAGAGGTGTTGTAGTTTTCTTTCTGTGTCGGCTATCAGCACGCTATCTTCAGCGTATCTTATGAGTTTCAGATTGTGACGAATCCCAGCATAACTTCAAGGGTTTTCAGAATATTGAAGCTGTACAAGTTGAATAAATCTGGGGAAAAGACGTATCCTTGTCTTACGCGCCTTTCTATCTTTTTATATCAGCTGAATTTGTTTCCTGTCCGCATATAGGCGGTTTGCTGTCAGTAGATGTTCATATATTACTCTGATATCTTTGCCAAATATGTCGAGGTTGCTAAGCATTGCTATCAATTCCTTGTGGCGTACTTTGGCATAGTCTACAAAACACAAGTAATCCTCTTTGTTCATTTGTATCGATCTTTCTGATAGCATCCTAAGCAAAACATTTGCATTCTTTGTTCGAGTGTTCTTGACAAAGCCACACTGTTCTTGTCCTATAGCCGGTCTGATTCTGCTTCATCAGAATTCGAACAATGAGTTTAGTTAATGTGTAATATTAAGAGCGCTTTTTGTATTCTATTACATTTTTTTCTAATTTATCTGCGGCATATGTATATTCATCACAGTAGTTGTGAAGCTACCCAGCCTTGTCTTCCAATGGACTTTACTCAACGGCCACTTTATGGTGTGATAATTAACTGTATAAAAGTAAAGAAATATTTCTTTATTTTGTTTCACACGGTAGATAGAAGATTTGTCCACTTTTACTAGCTAGGAATATTTTATTTCCAAAGAAAACCGACATTCTACGTTCATACAACCAGGTGGCACATCACACACACACACACACACACACACACACACACACACACACACACACTAAAATGTAAAGTCTCATCTGACTGCCAGAAAAATTGTATCAGAAATATTTACATTATATTACAGTATAAAATAACGCATAGAGGGAGATATGCTGCTATCAAATAAAGTTGGCCAACCAACTAACCAACCTACAAATGTATTTAAGAATTAAATGTCGACAATTGGAATTTTGTATTAACATGAAGCTATTTATTCGTAATGTATTACAGATAGTTTGCGCATAGAATTAAGAATATTAAGAATATTTATCACAAATATTGATTAGTATAAGTGACTTTCATACTTTGTATGTAAAAATTGTCTAACAGACAGGGTTTTTAGAATTCGTCTAACTTTCCGGAATATGTCCCACCTTAATTAAATTTATTGAAATCTTGTCTTTTGTCTGGCACTGAAGATTGACTTCCGTCACCAGAGGTTAATATAAAGACATGTGATTACTCTAATTGGCTTTGCCTGTATTTGTTTCTGTCTAGCTCCAATCTTTTCATATATATATATATATATATATATATATATGTGTGTGTGTGTGTGTGTGTGTGTGTGTGTGTGTGTGTGTGTGTGTCAGTGTGTCTGTGTGTCAGTGTGTCTGTGTGTGTGTTTTATTTATATACACGTATATATATATATATATATATATATATAAAGAAAGAGAAAAAACAGACAGACAGAGACAGACAGAGAGAGAGAGCGAGAGACAGAGAGAGAGAGAAAGAGGAAGAAATTAATTTTGGTAAGATAGTCAAAATAAATTTCTATGTGATATATAGCATGTGGATTTCAGATTGTAGCTTCTGTTTTTTTTTAGTAACATCTCATTTGGTAAAGTGATTTTTTTATTATACTTCTCGAGGGTTGTTCATTGTAATGTAAATAAATATTTATAAGAATTATTGATATATATTTTTTATTTCACATATATAATTCCTTTGGTCGTATGATTATATATGACGTCAAAGGTGAACCCAGAGAACGTGATGGGATATACAATGCTGGAAATTGCAAGAGTGTCTAACAGACATAGCAAAACATAACAAATCTTTAATTTTTATAATGGCAAGATAAGAACCATAAGAAATTTTTTATATCATTTTAAGAGAAAAGAAAAACACGAAATGAGGTTTGCCAAAAAAATATTTGCAGAACTTGGTGTAATAGATGTAAATAGAACCCATGAAAAATAATCAACCATTAACTACAAATATTAATGTAAACTCTCTAAGGTGAAAGGTCGAATCTTGTCAGTGAAATACATGCAAACTGATTACATAGCAGTAAATATTTTCCAATAACTATTTTGTTCGTTTTTTGTTTTTAATTTTATTTTTATTTTACAGTTTTTCTACCTTTCGCTGATTATTTAAAGCCAGGAAATACTTTTAGATTTTAGAATCTTTTAAGGTAATAATCTCTTATGGATAAAAAATGATAATACTTAACCGACAATTGGAAGTGGATTAATTCCTTTCCTAAGAGTATTTGTGTTTAAATTAATATAACCAGCACAGCTTGAATTGGAACTCGGCTCTCGAATTTCTAAATCTCTGCCTTTATTCTTTATACCAACCGCTTATACAAGCTTACAGCACCTGGGATTCAAAGCATTTACCATCTAACTGCTGATCAGGCTTGACATAGCTTTACGTGATAAACTCGTAATCACTATCTTCATGATGCGGCCTTAAGTAATATGAATGTAATATGGCCGTAAGGAATAACTTCCATAATCTCAGAAAAGTATTAAGAAACACGGGAATTTCATTAAAAAGAAAGATGAGTGCTGAAATATTTTTTGCAATATCGCTCTTATATTACAGTGAAAGTTGGAAAATCCATTTAATTATAAACAAGATATTTCAGACAACAGAAATGTGGCTTTCAGAAAAATTCTGAGGATACCATGAACGAAGTATGGGAAGTTTTGCAGTATGACACGGTTAACGGAGCGAAAGGGAGCGCAAGATTAGTGTTTTCGATACTACATCAATTCAAAGTGACCAGGTGAAAAGGACTTTTCACCGATTGTCACCGAATCCTTACAGGAACTGCCGGGTCTTTGTGACTGTGGCGGTAAATTCGTCTTGTCTGACTTAGCTCGGCGCAGCAACAACTCAGTTTGGCTTTAACTCTTTCTCGGCTCTTTCCGTTTCTTACATCTTCAGCCAGGATTCTATTGGAGGCGCATTATTTGACTTTAACCCTTTTAGTTCGGTCGGCGGCAGGATTCTCTGTTTCTTCACATCTTCAACCAGGGCTGTATCGGAGGCAACCATCACTGTCACTACGGTTGGCCCTCTCGGCGCTGCAACCATCACTCTCTCTACAGCTGGCACCCAACGGCATGGATCCCGGTTGGGAACACCCTCTCCCTTTGTCGTTACATCTCAACTGGTCCCAAATCTCAGCTCAAACTCCGTGCGGACTCTAACTGCAATGCAAGAGTGATTTTGGCCTTCTGTGTTCGTTTTTTATGCCTGTCCCAAATTCTTTTTGGGGTGCATGACGGACACGGGGTGTTCATGCAAATCAAATCAATGAGATTACTCCTAGCTCGAATTATGAGGTAGAGTGATTTTAGAAACAGAAACGAAAAAGACATTTCGACTTAGATTCAAGTCGAAATGTCTTTTTCGTCTAAAACAATTGACATTTCTATTGCACATAATAAAGAAATTTGGCTTGAATATGACACTCAGAGGACATACTGAATGCATGAAGGGCAGTGGAAAGCAATGAGTAGCCAAGCCTTCTTCATGGACCGTGTTCCTTCAGGACGTAGGCGATCATGGACTTTCACTTGGCTCTATCTCTTGTCGCTTTCAATAATGTTTCTCTTAGTAACTCTTCTAAGCCTCGCTTCATCAACCATTTGTTCAGACCTAACAAGTACGTCTCGCGCTGCTTTTCTCTGTCTATTCTTCTATTTATGCGACCTGTGAGTATCAAGTTCTCTAGGCCTTCCTTCCTCATTATGTGTGCCAGGAAACTCATTTGTCTCTTCCTGATATTTATTATCAGTTTTCTTCTCGTTTGCATCCTTTCCAACACTTCATCTTTGCACACCTGCTTTGTCCATGATATCCTCATCAACGTTCTGTAAGTATATACGTATACCAAAATGAGACTGAAAAGTATATATTTATTTTTTAACAGCTTAACTATTTAGTGCTACAAATTAATTAGTGAAAACATTATCTAAAAAACATTCTTACAATCTCAAAATTTTCTCCTTTTAATAACGTGAATAGGATTGAGAAGAAAAGGAATCAATCAATATCTATCTTAGGTAATTCTCGAACATTGTATTGCTCGGCATTTTTAAATAGAATCATATGACCTATTTTTTATAAAAATATAATACGTACCGAAAAAGTTACTGATATCAGTTGATTAATATAAATAATATTGCCTTTGCCTTGTATTGTAAAATCTGATCCATTATCTTCCCGCTAATAAAGTTTTGTTATTTTGAAATAAAATTATTTCTTGTTTGAACAGCGGTTGCTTTTCCTCAGTTGACTAAATTTTAGATATATTTTGAAGTGAATTTAAAACAAAAAAAAGCTTTATTCATAATGTTTTTGTTTTAATGAATATAATTTAAACAATTTTACAAACACTTTTTTAGTTATTTTAAAATTTGATTTTTTTTATTGTTCCCAGGACACAAATCCCAATGTTAGTTATTCGATGATCAGATGAAAGGCAGACTTTTAATCTCATGAACATCCTGATTCAAAAAACTATATTGCGGCTATGTAGAGAAAGTTTGGCCTGACTTAAAAAATGTCTTTTATTTATTTAGATGACCGACTATTCTCGCTTTACCCGTCTGTTGCAGACGCCGGCTCCCTATCTCTGTTTGTTCAGAGCCAAATTGTTGTTTTACTGCAATTGTGCTGATCAGACCATAGTTACAACTTCTGGTAGAGATCACATATTCATATTAAGGCCAAAATTATGTGTTACCCAGTGTGGATCGAATTCACTACTCAACCGTAATTTATCTAGTAAGGCAAGCCTCTTAATCACTACACAACGTTGATAGATCGCCGCATAATCCTTCACAATCAACAGTTTAATCAACGCCAGTGCACTCAAACCCTCATTCACAATGACTTCGTGCCAGTAAAACCATCAACAGCTTCCTACCACTTATTTTTACCAAATTTTTATGTGTATGTGCCTGCCTGTGCGTGTGTGTGTGTGTGTGTGTGTGTGTGTGTGATTTGTATGTGTGTGTGTTGTGTGTGTGTGTGTGTGATTTGTATGTGTGTGTGTTGTGTGTGTTTTCTTTCGCGGTGAACATTGGCCAATCACTATTAATAGTTTCACGCGCCTGCGACAAAAGTGCTCAATGTTAAAATGGTGTGCCTCTTTATGGCATTCTCTAGGGAGTTGCTTACTTTGTGCAATTACTAGTATATATTTTATTGCAATTCAAGTCAACATGAATATCGTTTTTCTTGAAGAGTAATAATATTATATTTTTGTATGTAAATAAACAACATTATTTTATCTTTATTAGTCAAATTTCTTTTAAATTTTTATTTACGTTTTTTTTTCCCCGGCTATTATTAAATTTTTCTCGGCAACATTTTGTCAAGAGTAGATATTATCTCTCTGAACTAGACATATAATTAAAACAATGCAATCGCCTACATGCACACGCGCACACACAAATATGAATACGTGTTTGCATGTGCTTATGGATAATAGCTGTAAACATTCGAGAAATGAGATTAGCTCAAAGCAAAATTTCAATTAACAATTCATGTAAATTTCAGCACGAGAACTTTATTGGGTTGTATGCAAACATTGTCTGACCTCGTGAAATCATAGGGCGTCTTTCGAGCAAGAATTACTAACACATGAACCGTTTTATAAAAGGTTATTTTCTTCCTGACATGTTTTTTCGAGAGTATTAGATTATTTGAAAAATAATTCGAACTGTCCTCGTGGAATAATGAGAATGTTGATAATGTATGTCTTGTAGATTTACATTTTGTGGGAGAAGTTCACAGGCTCACCATGTTATACATAAATGAAAGTTTATTTTACTTACAAGATGGAGTTGCTAAAACAACTCCAAATTGCATTAAATTTCAAGTTTGTCCTTTTGATAGACATGCGCATTTAAAACCATCTGCACTGCTATTAACCCATAACTAGTTGGGTAAAAATGCATTGAACCCTTAGATAATCGAACGTAACGGGCTTGATTGCAGTTTAATCTCGGAACGCCAGTCTTATTTTCCATGCGTATAATCATTATTCTTTGTGTGTATATTGATGGATTAACACATATTTGGTAGAGAAATGACATAAAAATTACAAATATTTTTTCAGTAATACTGAACAGATCAAAATTAAACGAATATACTGATTTTTTAGTCATGGCGTGTGGAAATATTATCCGACAAATGGCTCCTTATTTTAGTAGTAGCATCAGACTTTTTGCCAAGTTTTAAAGTCTTAACCCTTTCAAGTTTCGTATTAACCGTTAATAAGCAGTCAGTTAAATGTCATACGTGATAAACGCTGAGCCGATCATGTCTCGAAAGAGACATAACTGACTGGGCAGAAGATTATACCACACTAGGTTGCCATTACTTTCTGCGGTAGACTGGTTGACAGCCAAGGCAATAGAATCTCATCTCTTCTGTTATTTAACCCATAACTGGAGGGAAGAGCCGGATTAATACCTTTCCCTAGGGTATCTGCGCATAACTAAATGCAGAGAATTCAACTGGAATTCGACTCGGCTCCCCGATTTCTCGTTCCAATATCCACTACACCACTACGCTCATCCCAAAATTCCATTTCACGGTGATCTAGAAGAAAGTATTTCTGGAAATGCCGGAGATCGAACAGAGTGCCTTTTGCATGCAAAGCGAACGCTCTACCACCTAGCTATATAACCACTTGTCTATTCTTGCGCTCACACAACAACACAGAACAAATTTGAGTGCCTCTTGTGATTTGTTTTCGGTAAACATTAATATAAAACCATCTATAATATTAAAATTATAATTTTTCCTTCACTCTCTGATATTTTTAAGTTCTTAACCTGAGTGATTTTTTTATGGCTTATTAACTCATTGCAGGCAATATAAAACCATTAACTAATTTTAGATTGTAAGGATCTTTTGAATGAAATAATGATTTGCTGATACAAGTTCTACTAATGAACCCATAGCAGGGTTCGGAGGATTATCATTCATGCTATTCATAAGTGTATTTGCGTATAGCTGAATATAACGAACCCGACTTGAATAAGAATTCTCCTTTACGATTTCTAATTCTGAGCAATTATGCCTGACACCACTGCACATCCAAGCTTAGAGTACCTTTTAATCCTAATAGAAACCCTGTCTCAACTTCGCTGATCGTACCATAACCGGTATTTCTACGGGATTTATCTTTAATTGTTTTGAAGAACAAATATTCAGCTGTTACCTTTAAATAAGATTTCTAAGTGTATAGATTGTTTAGAATGTCGTTTATTCATGGGGAAGGGTATGCATTGCTTAGATATACTATAAATCTTGAAATTAAGGTACATATGAATAAAAGGATTTTGGGGGGAGAAAGAAAGTATGTTGTAATGGATAGCCCCTCTGATGAGAGATGAAATGAGCCGGTGCTTGATTTCTAGTCGAGTTTATTACATACACTTACGCACGAATGCTTTAAGTAACACGCAAAATTTGATAAGGCGAAAATGACAAAGCAATCATTAAAAACAAAGAAAAGATCAAAAGTTTGGAATAAATTGACAGGACGAAAAATCTGGAAATTAAATATATGGTTCGGGGTAAAGATAGTGGGTACTAAGAGACACTAGGTTCATTTGCTCTGTCTCTCAGTCTGTCTCTTTCTCTTTCTCTCACATTATATATATATATATATATATATATATATATATATATATATATATATATATCAATGCATGTTTCATTAAATAAGCTTTGTCTGTTTATTTTATGCAGTTTTTTTATATTGCCTGAGAAGCTTAATAGCATTATCATTAAATGAAGAAAGAAAGTTACAATATTGATACATATTTTTTTATAATCCAATCTAAGCTTTCAGCTTATATAAGCCATTTTCAAAGATGTCAAATTATATTACAGTATAACAATACACGGAAAAACAATAATGACAATCTGTTTATATTGACATGGAAGATATCCAAGCAACAACATACTCGTGCATAAAAGACGCTGTGAGCGAATATCGCACCACAGCACATGACGTCACACATAAGTGATAACAGAAGACATTGCTTTATTCCAATAGCTTCCCATACTAAATACTTCTTATTTTCACTCTCTCGTTGTCATGTATGAGGTCATGAGCTGTGGTGCGATATTCCCATATAGGAGTCCTTCCTAATTAGTGAAAGTAACCAACGATTGAAAAATCGGAGTAGGAGATTGAAGGTTTAAGGTTGGTTTCACAGAGAGCTAGGATATCTGGGGAGGATACTTCGAAAAGGAAAGATTCTACACTACAAAGGTTAGAACGTATACCAAGGATGTATGATTAAAAAATGTTGATGCTGGTTTAGCTTTGTATCTTTGGTTTTGAAATTTCTTGGTTTTTGGTTTATTTTGGTAAGGAGAGCCCTCAAATAGTGGCAGCAGACGGTCATCAACTGCGACATGTGACCTCAGGGTTGCTCATCGCAAGCGTTGGTCTTACCTGCGCGTCTTGAAAGAACTCCGATAAAATGCTGTTCACAGCAGCCTCTCTAGACGCTACGCAAGTTTTCTGTCTCCTATCTATCAGTCAGTAGCAGCAATAAGAAAACTGATAATCTGGTACCCTGAGTTTAAATAGACGTTGCCATTGTTCACACATATCAGAAAAATCTTAATTTTAATTAAGGCCAGAGGAGAGGAAAAGAACCGGTAACCCGTTCCTGAATAGTAAACAAGAGGTGAGTCCCTACTCATGTTCAATAATAGTAGAACAGTATGAACAGGTGATAAGAAGGCCTATCTATTCCAACTGAATAAATAAAGATAATAAACATTAATAATAAAACATGAGGGAGATAAAAATGCAAAAAAATTACTTAGATTAAATAAAATAGAAGAAGAATGAATTCTAACGCCAATTCAGAATGACCCTTCGTGGTAAGGTCTTTTTTTCAGAAGAGACAAGGAAAAAATAACAGAGCTCAACATTAGTTATTACTATAAAGGTGAAGATTTTACAATTCTACAGAAAAATTCGCTTTTTCATGGTCAAAAACAAATGAGCTAAATAATTAAATGTAATCTAAACTATGCGTCAAGATGGTTAAGGTGGCAGCAGTCACTCAACAAAAACGAGGTGGAACTGGCAAATACATATGAATGAGAAAAAACACATCTCTTCATCAAGAAACTTTTAACAAGATATATATACACATTGTGAACAGACCTCAATTAAAAAATATATTAAAAGATAGAGAAATATGAAAGAGACAGGAAAAAAGGAGAGAGAAAAAATATATAAAAATTACTTCTAGATCTAGATATCCCGCTACTTATTAACATATGTACTGGTTTGAATTCAGAGTATTCCTTCCTCTACTCTGGTTGACAGCCAAGGCTATAGAACTCAGTCTGTTCTTCTGGGGAGAGAAGAGTTAGATTCATATTTTTCCCAAGGGTACTAGCACGGAAGTGGATGCAATGAATACGCCAGGAAGTCGAACTCGGATCGCCGATTACTTTATCCGGGCCGATATCCATTACTCTCACATGTCTCTATTAAAAATTACTTATATTAAATAAAACAGAAAAAAGAATACTGACATCGATTAAGACAGGTGGTCGCAGACAAAGTCATCATCATCATTTATCCTTCACACCCAGATGGTGCATAGGGCAGCAGTCATCATCATCATCATCATCATCATTTATCCTTCACACCCAGATGGTGCATAGGGCAGCAATCATCATCATCATCATCATCATCATTTATCCTTCACACCCAGATGGTGCATAGGGCAGCAATCATCATCATCATCATCATCATTTATCCTTCACACCCAGATGGTGCATAGGGCAGCAATCATCATCATCATCATTATCATCATTTATCCATCACACCCAATGGTGCATAGGGCAGCAACGTTTTGTTGCTGTTTCTGTAACAAAATGTTTTTTACGGGACAGGGTCGTTAGCCCTGCACCCAACCCTGTGGACCATTCATGGTCCTTACGTTTACAGCACCTGGTATTCTCAAATGGTCACCCATTTAAGTACTGACCAGGTTCGATGTTGCTTAACTTCGGTAATCGGTATATTCAACACGATATAGCCGTAGACCCCAGAGAAAGTAGTAAGGTCTTATTTGAGAAAAAAAAAAAAAAGGAGAAAACACTCTACAAACGTTATTTTTTATTGGATACCCGTATTTGAGTAGATACCCTGTTTGTTTAAAAAAAAAAGTATTTATTTTGCCGGCCTCCGTACTCAAAAAAACAAAAAAACAAAATTAAAATGTGCCCTCCGTTTGTATTGGAACCTGCGTCTCTGTTTGAATATTCAGCCTGTTTTTTGCCTCAAAGGTCTAACATCATCAGTTTTCTGCTCGGTATGCATACAGACATATGGCCTTGGGAATACCAACATTGGTTGAGTGTATCAAGATCCTGACAGCTGCAAGTAGAATATGAGCGATCTAGCACTGTGGATTGAGATTGAAAGTCAGAATACTCTCTACAGTTTCCACGGAGTTAAATAACCATCATTTGTTCCATATTCAAAATGTAAGGGAAAATTAGAATTAGATAGCTTATATTATAGGAAAGACCCCGCCTGGATGCATTCAACCTTTCCAGATCAAGAATTGATCGGTATATATCCTGCTTTTCCTCATAATTTTCACTTCCTAACCCTCACCATACCACTCTGAGCATGAAAATAAATTACATCCGGTAGTAAGTTTGGGAGATTAGAAGTTTTGAGGATCGTAGGATTAGCTCATAAGAGCTGTTGTTTCCAGCTCCACCCTGACCTGGGGAAGCAGCTGTTAAGCTTCAAGCTATGGGCAAATCGTAAATTTCCAAACAATAATCAAACTACTGAGAAAGTATAGATGTATATTTTTATAGTGAAAATGCCAGCAGTTAATTTTTGAAAAAAAATATATGCAATACATTTTATCATCTACAAACTATACATCTAGAAAACATACGTTTTCCTTGAAACTATAAAATGATGTACGAAATATCTGAAGATGAAACCATAAATTTACGTACAAAATATTTAGATTTACGCATTAAATAACACGTAATGGTTACTGCACCACAAAACAATAGCAAATATCATTGCACAATTATTTCCCAAAACTTAATTTATCGTAACCATTTTAACATTAACAAAATTTACAGAATGTCGACATCTGATAAAATAATAATATTGGTTTACAAAGTCGTACATACCGCTCGGGAATCCCAAAAGCCAAGTACAGTTTGGGTTCCAATTTGTTTAGTCTCTTCCTAGTTTATTATCTGGGTATATAAAAGCACAGATGCAAAAAAAAAGAGCACTGATCAATTAAGCATTTTATACCATATCACCATGGTATACCATAGGATGTGCGTTGTGGTGCAGTGGATATCGGCTCGGAACGAGAAATTAGGGAGTTGAGTTCGAATTACAGTTACGCGCAAATACCCTTGGGAAAAGTATTATTCCTTCTCTTCCTTCTAGTTATAGATTAAATAATAGGACATATTGGTTTCTATAAACCTTGGTTGGTAACCAGTCAACCGCAGAAAGTAATGGCAGCCTACTGAGGAAACATCTTCTGTCCAGTCAGTCATGTCTTTTCGAGATTTGATCGCCCAAGCGCGTATCACGTATGGCACTTAACTGATACCATATCACAAATGAATTTAATAAACAGTGTTATTGCATCACCTCCCGAGATCAAAGTAGAGAGGAGGAGAGGATATGTTGATGACGTAGGTAAACATGATTAGAATAAAAACGATCTTGAACAGAAATTCAACATTCTCTACTAATTATTCGAAGAAATGTGACTCAGGATATACTTTTCCAAAACAGTAAATATGATCTGAAATTAGAATAAAAATGTCAATGACACTTACATTGAATCCATGATAAAAATTCAAAATGTAGAATTAGTAAATATTAAACACTTCAAATACTTTCACACATAGAAAATAAAGAAAATTGAACATAGAATAGTTGTACTCGGGGTAGTTTTACCTATCACAGCGAATTGTAACGAAACGAAAAACATTAACTCAGAAACACGTGTTTTTAAATAATATTTAGATTGCGAATCACATATGGAAGCCGTGCATGACGCCACATACTTTAGGAAATATTTTAAATCTCTGTTGTACCCGCTTACTCACATCGATTATTAAATTTTTTTTTCTTTTTTTTTTAATCATTTCACCCCGAGCAAGGCGGAAACGCCACTGATGTGCAGGGGGTTACATAAATGTAAAAAGATTAATTAGAAAAGAGTGAGGAGTACAAGCTAGTTAGAAAGGAACAATAGAAAGCTGAGAAAGAAGGTGCGATGACAGATACATAGGTGGAGAGAAAGGGAAGGTTATACAGGGGAGGGGAGAGAGCTAGAGGCCAGTGGTTAGTAGATTAGTATTAACTTTGCATTTAAATTTCTGGAGGTTGTAGCCGTCAGGAAAGCAAGAATACGGGAGTGAGTTCCACAGGCGGGAAGTGCGAGAGAGGAAGCTGCAGGAGTAGAATTGTCGTCTGCATTTGGCTAACCTGACTGTGAATGGGTGGGACCCAGTTGCCAGTCTGGTTGCACGGGTAAACACCTCATGAGGAGGAATCAGTGACTTAAGCTCATCCGATATATATGACTCAGAGCGAATGAAACCTGTATGTTTTACCGAGGATCATCCTTCTTAGAATTTCGTATGCTGGTGTGACAGAATAAATGTGTGGAAAGCAGCAATTAAAATGGATAAGAGGTACGACTCGACGAGAGAATAGTGGTATTGTTAGAATGCTAATTTTCCGCAGCATATGAAAAAACACAGCTAGAAATCCTCCTTCAATACTGAAAAGAATGACTGGTTATCAGAAACGAGTTTTGCTGAAAAGGTTGTTTTCTGTGTAACATCTTAAAACTTTCAATTAAAATTAGCACGAGTTACTCGGCTGATGAATATCAAATCATTATTTATGAGGAAATGGTTAATATTACAATTTCAATTAACATAGAAAAGACACATGACAAAGGCTAGACAGAGGAATGGTCGAAACTTTGTCGATTATAACAATCAGGATGAAGATATCAAACGAATGAAACCAGTGTGTAGTAATGATAATTAAGTCAGACAGTTAAGTGCCATACATGATACACCTTTGGGCGATCATGTCTCCAAAGACACTAGGCAGAAGATTTTCCAGTAGTAGGCTACCATTACTTTCTGCGGTAGACTGGTTGCCAATCAAGGCTATAGAACCCAATCTGTTTTGCTGTTTAGCCCATAGCTGAATGGAGAAAAGTCGGATTAATACCTTTCCCAGTGGTATTTGCGCGTAAGTGAATGCAACGAATTCAGCTGGAATTCGAACTCGGCTCTCCGATTTCTCGCTTCGAGCTGATATCCGGTGCACCTGATAATTATGATAATTGCTCCCCTCAAAAATTCAGACAAATTTTGTAAAAGAACCAAATTTGTTTGTCCCGCAATGTTTTCGTTTCGGTCTGCTGAATTTTTTCGTTTCTCTCATTATTCATTTCCTTTCAAGTAATTCAGCTCGACACGCACACACACAGAATATATCACAGAATTGATGCCTTTTTTTTTCACTAAATTAGGTTCACGTCAGTAGCTTTGATAAATGAAACATTTCTATTTTTGTATCTAACCTTGTGGAAGTGGTAACCGATTTCTTTTTGGTCTTCGAATCGCCAGAGGTTTGACTTAATACTGAACTGGGGGTTATAAGGTCTACGATTGTTAAGTTGGTAAATGTCGTTAACAAAAGCAAGAATCGCGAGATATTTAACTAGAGACAAAATGAAAAATGGCCACTTGTTTCGAAGGCCATTATATACTATTGAAATATGAGCTCTGTAAATATATGTTTATCTCATTAGAATTGAATCGACTATAATAATGTAAAGAATAACTGAAATCAGCTATTATTTCTCTTTTTACTTTTTTTCAGTTGAAACTCCTTTTTTCAGTACCATCATAAAAGAAACTCCTAAATAATATTTTCCTAATTTAGAGTCCAGAATTCTATACTTGTACTATACCCTCCGGGCTTTAATTTAAACTGATGCCTCCTTCTTTTACATATATCGAAAATATAATTATAAACAATTTTGGGGGGTAAAAATTTCACTGGAATATGTTCGAAAATTTCAAAGTTTGTATTTGAAATCAAGAAAATTCCAAGTTTAAGCAAAATTTTCGCAATAAATTAAATTATTAAAAAATAAATACATTTTTCGCAAAATTTAAAAAGGCTTTAGTTAAAAATATATTCTCTTAAACAACTTCTTTTTTTGTTCATCTATTTAAAATGTAATTATAAACTATTATTTAGAAAAGTGAGAATATTTTTTTCTGAAATCTGTTGGAAAAATTACGTGGTTTTTTCTTGAAAGCAAGATATTACACTGCTTGAGCGAAATAGTCGCAATATATGAATAAACGAAGTTGATAGTTGAAGTTATATTTCCCTGTAGGCAATTTAAATAGCATTTTCCTATTTTCGTTAACATCGTCATCGACGCCAGCATCCATTCGCATTCGAAAATCGCGATCATCATCCTTTCTCTCTCTTAGTTCCTTTTCTTTCTTCTGGTCGGAGTGGCGGAGATAGCTTTGAGTATTCAGTCAAGCCCTGAAGAGTAATCAAAGACGGTTTGACTAGGCCAATCGTGTGAATTTGATTTTGGTGGAAAAGTCTACATGCGTTACAAAAAAGAGATTGAGTCAGGCGAGGTCTGGCAAATCGACTTGCGCTGCTCTCTTACGTCGGTTTGGCCATTAAGATCGTGTAGACCATTGCTTATTCCGTCGTTGAGACTTTGAAGGTCGGTCGCATTGCGTCTGATCTCATCTTCTCGGCCTTACCGCTATTGGTGACACTGCTTATTCTATGTGCCATATCCCTTCAGCATTGCAACAATCTCGCGCCATTTACATATTATTGGCAAGGCAAAAATCTCTATAAACGAATTTCTCATGATATCAATGAAAATCAGAAACTTAGTGAATTTCTCATGATATCAATGAAAATCAGAAACTTAGTGAATTTCTCATGATATCAATGAAAATCAGAAACTTAGTAAATTTCTCATGATATCAATGAAAATCAGAAACTTAGTGAATTTCTCATGATATCAATGAAAATTAAAAACTTAGTCGTTTGAAAGTGTGCCCGATGATCTTTTTGCCTAATATCAATGATCCCTTTATTGACCGAATAGTCACTTGTGATGAAAAGTGGATGTCTACGGCTATATCGTGTTGAATGCACCGGTTCCCGTCCAATCACCGAGGTTAAGCAACATAGAGCCTGGTCAGTACTTAAATGGGTGACCATTTGGGAATACCAGGTGCTACAAACGTAAGGACCAAGAATGGTCCACCGGTCCTCTAGGTTTGGGCGTTGCACGCAGGGCTAACACCCCAGCCCCGTAAAAAAACATTTTGTTACAGCAACAACAAGTTGTTGCCCTATGCACCATTGCGTGTGATGGATAAATGATGATGAAAAGTGGATCCCTTATAATAAACCGTAAACGTTCAGGTCAATGTCTCTATCATGATAAGTCCTCCAAACTTTTCTCAAAGCCAAAGATGCATCAGTAAATAATTATAGTAACTGTCTAGTTGTTTGCAATTGGTGTTATCAACTACATCAAAGCAAATTAGAGCATTATTGCAGGGATTTACTGCAATCAGTTTGATGAAATGCATGCATGCCTGCAAAAACTGCGACCTGTATTGATGAATCGACATGGTTTAATTTTGCTCCACGATAATTCGCGACTACATATTGCAATATTGCAAGGACGACGTTGCAAAAACTCACAGACTTAAGATACGGGTTTTTACCACATCCTCCATATCCTTCTGATCTTTTGCCGACTGATTATAATTTTTAAGCACTTCAGCACATTTTTAAATGGTTAAACTTATGGGTCTAAACAAGAGGTGAAATCAGCTTTCAATGATTTCCTTTGAATCACAGCCAATAACTTTTATCAACGAGAAATAAATCAACCCGTAAATCGATGTCAGAGTTGAATAGATACTCTAGGCTCGTATTTTGACTACTTTCAACATTTCTACAGTTAATTTGTTAAGAATAAAATTATGTTTCTGAAGTTGGCTATTATTTTTGTAATAACATTATAATACATAAGAACGTCTTCTGAAATTTCGCCAAATGCTGCATGATCATAGCCTTTAAAACCAGTCAGGAACCCACACGTTCTACCCCATTGTTCTTAAGATTCATTGAATCTGAGCGACTGCTTTTAGCCCCGGTAACAAGCAATACACTTCCTCTACTGATGCTTATTTCAACAAGAAATGTTAGTATTGGAAGAAATTTTTATGTTAATAGCCATGATCCTTCAGAACTTAGTCGATCATGGTTCTCGACAGATTCAAGTCAGTCAAGTTTCGTACGTGACACATCCTTGGGCTATCATGTCACTTTCGATTCATGACTGACTAAGCAGAAGATTTTTTCACAGTAGTTTGCCGTTTCGTAGACTGGTTATAGACTATTCGACCCATAGATAGAGGAGAACTGACTGATTCTTACTTTTTTCAAGGGTATTTGTGCGAAAGTGAATGTAACGAACCCGACTGGTATTTGAACACAGCTGTCCGTTTTCTCATTCTGAGCTGATATCCATTACACAACACCGCAAATCTCAACATTTATTTATTTTGTGTGAAATGCCATTTATTTTTAGGAAAGATAGCGGAGTATTTTCCTTTTGCCTTTTTTATGATTTTATAATTCAGCAATTTCTATCTACTGGAATGGTAATTATCCAAGCTTAGTGAACCTAGTCTGTGTTGCTATGTGATTGATAACTGGTTGGTTGGTTGGTTGGGAGTGATAGATGATTCCATATCTTCTCCGCGAAAGAGAACGTAGGCACCTAGGTCGGGATTTGATCTCACCTCACTATTCCACGTCTATGATTTACTCTTTGAATAGCGGTAACAATTGCATGCAAAGAACTTGTCCTTGAACGCAATCGTAGTTGCGGATTTTATGCTAAAATGCCTTCTTTTAGAGGGTTGACTAGAGGTATATTTTCCAGTGAACGAAGCAGGTCATCGATAAGGTTTTCCATAGAGAGGCCTATGTGACGCATAGATAGGAGCTAAACAGTTATCACCTGATGGGGGACCCGAGAGTGTTGGTAAGTTAGTTTAGTCTTCACACTCTCCAGAGATTCCGAACTCTTCTGATGACAGAACGCCACTGGATACACACCATTGCCAAACCCAAACGTACATACATAGAAATATAAACACAAGAACAAACACACACACACACACACACACACACACACACACACACACACACACACACACACACAGAGGCTCATATATATAGTAGCAAACGAGTTTGCATCAACAAGTTCATAATTTGGCATGCAAAAAATAAGTTGAATGCTGATCTCAGATTCTTAATACATATTCTCCGTTTTGTTTTATTACTAAAGAACATTTATATTAAGTATCTTAACATGATAGGTGAATATGTTGAAAATGAAATATTTTTATTTTTTTGTGTTTTCATCATTAAGCTAAAGGTTACTGATGCACAGACACACACACATACATCCACACGCGCATCAGACAATTTACATTCAGATATTCGCAAGAAACTATTAAAATGCTCCGAAATATATACATTTACTGGTCTTTAACGAAACGTGTATTAATTAAAATTGATGCTTAAATAAATTCAATTCTGGGTAAAAGCAATCGGATGTCTAACCGTACTGATGAGCTGTGATACAGCGAAACAGCTATGTCTGCGAAAGACGATTTACGCTCTCACACCCTGATTGAGCACTCTAATTGAGAATGGTAAACTTTGAAAAACAGTAGTTACTCTAGCACTTACCCATCACTCATTCAGTAATGAATTAAAGCACTCTAACTACTGGCGTATGATACATCATATGATAAAAAGTATGCCTCATTCTATCTAGCGCTCATAGTTCAGAGATAGAATCGCCGACTGACGCCAGTTCGGTCGGGTTTCAATTCTGGGTAAAAGCAATCGGATGTTTAACTGTACTGATGAGCCCTGACACAGCGAAACATATCTCTCTGCAGAAGAATATATATATGTGTGTGTGTGTGTGTGTGTGTGTGTGTGTGTGTGTGTGTGTGTGTACATTATTCAGACTATTGTCCTAATTTTTTATGCTATTTGTACTATGTTTCGGCCGTTGTGCACTCCGACTTTCTTCAGGTGTTGAGAATTTTCAACCGAACCTTTATTTTGATCATTCACATTCCTTTGTGCGAAGCCTCGTTTGTAGCCATGAGTTATCTCCCTCTAACCAAACTCTAAGTTACTTTTTCCCCACTTTTGTAGCCTGGTATTGAACTGACAATTTCACTCAAGTCACTGGAACTAACTAACGTCTATATTTACTGGGCCATGCATCCTTAAAGACAAGAACAAGTGAATTTCTGGGATTTATAAACCTAATGCTCAGTAACAATTATTGCATTGTTTTGATGTTAAAAGTTTTCTCTATTTTTTTTTGTTTGTAATGGTTTTCTCAAGTAGTTTTAACATCAAACATTGCAATATGAACTCCGTGAAAAATACTAGAGAAAACCATTAACATCAAAAAATTGCAAATATGAACTCTAGTTAAAAATTGTTACTGAACATCAGATTTATAAGTCCCAGAAATTCAGTTGTTTTTGTGCTTAAGGATAAAAAGACGTTGGTTAGTTCCAGTGATTTGACCTTAAGGTTTGTGAGTTCAATACCAGATAACAGCAGTGGTGAACAAGTAAATATAGAGTCGGGATAGAGGGAGATAACTCATAACTACAAAAGTCGCTTCACGCAAGGAATGAGAATGATATGCCCCAGTGATTGTAATAAATGGTTTGGATCGAAATTCCAAGCACCTGAACAAGGCCGGAGTGTACAACGGCCGGAAGTCGTGCAAATGGCAACAAAGATGAGGACAATAGTCCGAATAATGTATATTGTGTAAAAATAATACATCATCTTAGAAATCTAGAGAAATATGTACACATGCACAAACTCAGTTGGTCTTTCCTGTTTACAATGGACACTGATTTTTCAGTAATAAGAAAAAACATGTTCTCTTTCAAAATATCTCACAAAATAGTGCACAGTATTTTGGTTATAATTTGTGCATACGCCGCTTAATATATCACACACACACATACATACACACAAACAAACACACAACACACACACACACACACACACACACACACACATATATATATATATATATATATATATTTAATCATATCACCCTGAACAAGGCGGTAACGCCACTGATGTGCAGGGGGCTAAGTAAAAGTGAAAAGATTTGGAAAAGAGAAAGCCGGAAACCACATCCTAGACAGGGAACAAGGGATGAAACTCTTCGCCTGTTCAATAGACGTGGGTGGAGTATGAACCGGGCTATAGTTTAGTCTATCTACTCCAATTGGAAAAAATAAAAAAAGAGAAGAGTGAAAAGATTGGGAGAGAGAAAGCCGGAAACCACATCCTAAACAGGGAACAAGGGATGAGCCTCTTCACCTGTTCAATAGACGTGGGTGGAGTATGAACCGGGCTATAGTTTAGTCTATCTACTCCAATTGAAAAAAAAAGAAGAAAAGAGTGAAAATATTGGGAGAGAAAGCCGGAAACCACATCCTAAACATGGAACAAGGGATGAGCCTCCTCATCTGTTCAATTGACGTGGGTGGAGTGTGAACCGGACGGTAGTTTAGCCTACTTATTCCAATTGAAAAAAATAAGAAAAAAGAGTGAACGAACAGTTAGAGGTGGAGGGGGAGCGGTAGAGGGAGAAGAGATAGCTAATCGATCTTAGAAGTGAGAGACGGAAGCACATGAAAGCGTGATCCAGGGATTCGAGAGATGATACACTGGCTGGAGGTAGGTGTTCGCTGATATAAACACCAAGCCAATGCATATGGACATTGGAGTCCTTCCTGGAGAGGAAAGATAACCAGGAACGAAAGACTCAGCTCAGAATGTCGAGGCGTTGCCACCATGCTCAGTAACTGCAAAGAGCTTCCAACCGAACTAACGCTAAACCCGAAGTAGAAGGAAAGTGAACCGGAAACCCCTTCCTAAAAAAGAAACAAGGCAATCACCTCTACTCCCGTTCAAAAGAAGCGGGGGGAGTGTAAAACTGAGTGATAGTGGGTACTATCTACTCCAATAAAAAAAAAAAATAAAAACAGATTAAGTTTTAACTTATATATATATATATATATATATATATATATATATATATATATGCAATGATAGATAGATAGGTAGCTCCGTAAAGTAATGAACAATGCGTATATTTGTTTTTTTCTAAATATAAAAGCATTTATTTGTTTTTTTAAATAATTATCCTCTTTTTCAACACACTGAATACATGGGTGAATATTATTCCTATAGTTAGCATATTGGGCAGTAAAAATTTCAGTTCAGTTAATTGCCTAATATTTCGTAACGAACTACAAAATTATTAACTGTTAGCTATAAGTTAAATTTAAAATACATAACTTCAGAATCAATATTTTAATCTCTTTTAGCGCCAAATGTTAGCGCGCATATTTCTGTTCTATCTACTCCCGAGGCTTTCCTCTTTGCTTTTTGACAAAAGATGGGTAATAGACTTTTCTTCCTGGTTTCCAAAACATCGACCGAAATGGATACCGTCTTGGAAACACCAAAATTAACTTATTTTGCGCATTAAGATTTCAAATGCCTGAGCGAGTTTCACTTTGGAAATGTAATCAATTATGTATTTTCAGTCAACGTCAGTTCGATAAAACTGCAAAATATTCAATGCAGAGATCTAAAAAAACGGTGTAGTTATCTCACTCTGAAGCCCTGCCTCAACAACACGTAGAGTTTCGTTTCCGTATCCAATATTATTTTTCATTATTTACCACATGGTAAAACTTGACATTTTTGAGAGTGAAAGAGAGATATAATTGTAGGTGAATCAACGTTGTCAGCGGGCAACTCATCCGATCACATTTTTACAGGTCGGAAATAAAAGCTCTTGTATAAATGGTAATTATGTCAATTTGAAAATTTATCTCTGAAGAAGAGAGATTATGTCTTCGAGTTAATTAATAACAATCATTACCTACTATTTTTTTTTACCTCAGAAAGATTCTTTCAAAATCGATGATTGATATTTTCGATAAAATTTCTACTTGAAGAATTATCATCAATGTTTCTTGATTGTCATTTTGACTATTTTTCCAGTCATATTCACCTTTCTTCCATTCATATTCAAACTTTTTCACTTATATTCATCCTTTTTCTAGTTATATTCATCTTTCTTCAAGTCATATTCACTTTTCTTTTAGTCATTTTTACACCTCTAGTCATATTCATTTGCTCTCCTGTCATATTCATCTTTCTTTCCAGTCATATTCTCTATTCTTCTGGGCATATTCACCCTTTTTCTAGTCATATCCCCCCTTCTTCTAGTCATATCTACCCTTCTTCCAGTCATATTCACCTTTCTTTCCAGTCATATTCTCTTTTCTTCTGGTCATATTCACCTTTTTCTAGTCATATCCCCCCTTTTTCTAGTCATATTTACCCTTCTTCCAGTCATATTCTCTTTTCTTCTGGGCATATTCACCCTTTTCTAGTCATATCCCCCCTTCTTCCAGTCATATTCACCCTTCTTCCAGTCATATTCATCTTTCTTTCCAGTCATATTCTCTTTTCTTCTGGGCATATTCACCCTTTTTCTAGTCATATCCCCCCTTTTTCTAGTCATATTTACCCTTCTTCCAGTCATATTCACCTTTCTTTCCAGTCATATTCTCTTTTCTTCTGGGCATATTCACCCTTTTTCTAGTCATATCCCCCCTTTTTCTAGTCATATTTACCCTTCTTCCAGTCATATTCACCTTTCTTTCCAATCATATTCTCTTTTCTTCTGGGCATATTCACCCTTTTTTCTTGTCATATCCCACCTTCTTCTAGTCATATCTACCCTTCTTCCAGTCATATTCACCTTTCTTTCCAGTCATATTCTCTTTTCTTCTAGGCGTATTCACCCTTTTTCTAGTCATATCCCCCCTTCTTCCAGTCATATTCACCTTTCTTTCGAGTGATATTCTCTTTTCTTCTGGGCATATTCACCCTTTTTCTAGTCATATCCCCCCTTCTTCTAGTCATATTTACCATTCTTCCAGTTATATTCACCTTTCTTTCCAGTCATATTCTCTTTTCTTCTGGGCATATTCTCCCGTTTTCTAGTCATATCCCCCCTTCTTCTAGTTATATTTACACCTTTCTTTCCAGTCATATTCATTTTTCTTTCCAGTCATATTCTCTTTTCTTCTGGGCATATTCACCCTTTTTCTAGTCATATCCCCGCTTCTTCTAGTCATATTCACCTTTCTTCTAGTAATATTCAACCTTCCTCATCAATCATAAGAAATCAGAATTTATGCTTCTTAGCAAAAGAAAAAAAAACTCAAGCAGATTACTGCAATTTATTCTTCTTTTATATGCCGTGTCCTTTTAGGACGTAGATCATTATCGCTCTACTTATTTTCCGGTACTTTGTAAATCTTAATAAGTTATTTCTTTATCATATTTCTCCGAAACCCTCTTCTGTAATCGATTTGTTCAAGCTCATCAAGTACGTCACGCTCTGATTTGCTCTGTCCCACTTACTCCCACTTAGTCCTGTGAGTGTCAGATTTCCAAGCACTTTTTCTACATTATGTACCCCATATATTTACTGCCTGTTCCTGATGATAAATATAAGTTTACTTTTGCGTTCCATTTTCTTTTACACGTTTTTTCCCAGGTGTTCAGTTAATGGTACCCTCAGCTTCATTCTGTAGAACCACATTTCTCTTCCTTCAAGTCTCTTCTTCATCTCTGAGGAGATTGTCAAGCATTCGTTGCAATACAGAAGCATAGATATCACGTAATATTCCAATAAGTTTTTGTTGTTTTTAACTAATTTTTTTAACAATAAGTGTAGTACAATTTTGTCAGATGCAGATAACAAATGAGTCAGCATAAATGTGCCTCTACAGAAGAAAGATTAGAATAACATAGACAAACGAGGAATATTTAAAGAAGATTATAATGAAATGTGCGTCCGTAATTAGACTTATGAATTGGCAAATAGTATCAGTGATGTAAACAATGAAGAAAAGCGATTGTAGAATCTGACACCCATAGTACATACTGAAGACAAGAGTAACAGAATTATACTGTGCTTAACCAATAGAAACAAGGTGGATAGCAAAACAAGTGGGTAAACATTGCTAAGAGCTACAAAAGACTGAAGGTTGTGGAGAGCCATGATCAGTCATGCCATCTAGACACAGAACAAAGAAAAGTACCGACAGTTGGATAAATCTAGTTGCGTTCTTTATATTAAGGATTGTGATCGGAGTTCAAACTATGGTAATAACGAGAGTTAGAATGATAATTTTTTACGACCACAGCCAATGAGGAGATTTTCACCACAAAGTATGTCTTGACTTGTCTCTTACTAAGTCACATTAATGAAATATTAATTAAATTATTGATTTTTTACTTTGTGTACATAGTGAAAGTTTGTATATAATCTTATTAAGAAAGCATTTTTTACTTTAGTGTCTGCGTTCAATCTGAAAATCACATTTATGTTTCAAATTTTGTTAAACACGAAACTATAAAGAAGGTTTGCTTTGCTCTGTTTTACGGCATGTCAACTTCAATGAGTTATTTAATGCTGAAAAGACTTTTACAATAGATTTGTATGAATAGAATTTGTATTTTTTAGAATAAATCAGTTTGTAGATGAGGTTTCATTGATATATTTTTCTAAAGAAGGATTCGGGCGAGAGTCAGATTATTGCCCGTATTTAATATCTTTCCAAAAGACTATATTGATGTTACTATTTTTTTCAAAAATATATTGCTGTTGATATATTTTCCTTCAAAATTATATTGCTGGTAATAATTTAAAAAACATGTATTGATGGTAGTATTTTCTTTCTTCAAAAATGTCTTGCTGGTAATATTTTCCTTTGATTTTATTAAAAAATATACGGCTGGTAATATTTTTCCTCAAAATAATAGTAATATGTTTTTCTTAAAAAATGTATTGTTGGCAATGTTTTTTTCTTTTTAAATGTATTGATGGTAATACTTTTTCTTAAAAAAATTATTGCTGAAAATATTTTTCTTCAAACATTTATTGCTAGTAATAATTTTTTCAAAAATGTATTACTGGTAATATTTTCTTAATCAAAAAATATTGCTGGAAATTCCACTATAAAAGTCTATTTTTATACTTTGATAGTTTTGACCCCAGTGTAGTTGTTAACTATTTACCCAAACCTGAAACCCTAACAGAAGCAATCCTCCGGTCAAGGTGAACTCGCGAACAACAGCAATTAAGATATGGTTTCACGTTCCCCAAATACTCTCAATCAAAACATTTGCTGCCGGATGTAGTATTTTATCATACCCAGGTCCCATAAAGAAGTTCATTGCAGATATTTTCATACATTTAAGTTGGTGTATGAGTTTTAGTTTCAGGTTTAAAATTACTTGCATTTGGTTCAGGGGATTAAATAATTGTCCTGCTCTTTAAAAGTGTTCACGCTGTTGGGCTTGGCACTTCGTCTTGTTCGAATTTCTTGAAGGCACTTCAAATAATTTTATAATTTTCACGTGCTTCCACTTTCAGTCACAGATGGAAGGAGCAAGAAGTAGTGAAATTGTGCATTAAATCCATTAATAAATTAATTATGACAGGCACATAAATTCGAAAATTTGCCGTATCAATATGCAAATTATATCTTTATAGAAATATAGACGCGTCTATGCACATACCCTGTACAACTACAAGTGTGCGTCTATAAGTCCGGACCCAGACACATAGGTATTAGGTGAAGTTTGATCTGAAAGTTTTATTCTGTAATGGTCGACCCATGAGGAAATTATTCTCTATTGAACTAAGGGTTTTAGCTAGTATAGAAATTATTTTGAAAATTTAATATTTGTGTAAAATGGATGTTTATTTTTGTCATTACCCTAGGGACACACGCACGCACACACACACACACACACACACACACACACACACACACACACACACACACACACACATATATATATATATAACGCCAATGTTGTTACACAAACACACACTCACACACACACACACATATATATATACATATATATATATATATATACATATATATATATATATATATGTATACATATATATATATATACATATATATATATATATATATATGTATACATATATATATATATACATATATATATATATATATATATATATATATATATGTCCTGCTTTTGTGTTATATCATTTTTTTTATCTTTTATAATATCGCATTTTTACTCTTTACGTCATTTTTTGGAAGTATCGCGTACTCAGGTTTTTTTAAACTGTGTTGATTATATATGCATATATGTATGCGTGTGTTATACTTTTTGTATCTAGCATCATTCACATACACAAATTTATATATAAAAAAACATATTCTTAACACTGTCACGAATATATACATGTACGTCTTCAAATAAATATAGCAAATCTTATCATGTTTAGCATCCCAGGAACTATGGCAGCATTAATTTTCTATTGAAATCAGAAACTTTCAAATTATTAGCAAAAAGAAATACCCAGAAAATATATATAATCCATAGATGCAAAAATGTAACAGTTTGTAATAAATCTTTATTTTTCATTATCTAGTATACAAAGTTGAAACCTTTATTGTTGTTGTCATCAATAAAAACTATGAGATTAATGAGTACTGAATCATTTACTCTATTAGAAACCTTAAATAAGAAAATAATTTTATAGTTATTATCTAGGATAAACAGCCACAAACTTTTCGCGCAAACTCACTCGCCATACAAAGCATCATATGGCAACACATGAAACAAAAACACAAAAGGGGGTAATAAAACAGATGTATATTGTTAACACAATAATGCTAAGAAAAAACTATTTTAAATTTTAAAAGTTACGTTAAAACAAACAATAATTAACAAAATCACTTATAATTTTGAAACACGATATGTAAAATGTAAGATGCATTTATATTCTCAAAAAGGATTTTACACCATATTATTGTCGGATAACAAACATTTAAATTAAGAAATAATACCGCGTTCACGTAATATCAAATACATTCATAAAGTTGAAATAATTAACGCCACATATTTTACTTTCAGGTACAAAAACCTCAGAGTATTCTAACGAACTAAACTTGATCCTTTGAAATGTTTAAATTTAAAAAAAAACTGATATAAACTTTGAACAGTTCTTTCATATTTTCCATTTGAATATGCAAAAAAAAAAAATTAGAAAAATATTATTTTAAAATATAATAAGCCAATTTATAATTCTACAATGCCAAGCAAAAACTTTGGGTTTTTAAACTATTATAAATTCTTAATAATTGCTAGCTTAAATATATGTACACGTAAGATTTTCTATAGAAAAATGGTTTTACTGGAGTGTGATTTGTAGTGGGATTTTCTCTGAGGAGAGATGCTAAATAAAATTCAAAAATAGTCGTGTAAATGTTTTCTTCTTCTTCTTCTTCAAGACTTAGGTGATCATGGCGTTTCACATCTCTCTATCTTTAGTAGTTCTTATGCCTTTTCTGTTAATCCTCCTGAACCCTGCTCTGAAATACATATACTCAAGCCAATCAAGTTATGCTACGTGTTGCATTTTCCTCTCTTTTTTCCTTCTATCTAGCCTATGTGTATCAGAATCGCCAGGCCCTCTTTCCTCATTACATTTCCTAGGAACTTCAGCTCTCTTTTCCTAATGTTAAGTATTAGTTTCCTTTTCGATTTTATCCTCTCTGAAACCTTTTCAATAACAATCCGGGTATAATGGTGAAAATTTATAAAAACGAGTAGGAAAAGTTTGAAAAGTGAGTAATAAGTAAGACATTTTAGAATTTCAAGAAACGCCATCTCATAAATCTTTTTGAGTTCTCAATTCACAGGAAGTATTTCGGTTTGACTAATACATGGTTACCATCGACGTATGCAGTATAGGGTGGTACAGAAATTGATCATGGCAGCAAGACCTCGGACCAATAGACTTCAAGACGTGATGGATGAGTTCATCTTCTACAATTTAGTGTCAGTAGATTTTCGTAAACTAAATTCTTTGAAAACATCGTTGGAAGAAGTGAATTTGAACCATAACAACATAAAACAACAGCATTAAACAAAAATATTTCAAACAAGCATAAGTTGGTATGGTGCAGATTCTTGTTGCCAGCATATGGATTCTAGCAGCCACATTCTTGCCAAGGGCAACACTACCTCTTCAAGGCATTTGATGTAGGGCTTTGTGTTGAGTCTGAGGTCTTCAGCAAATTATTCAGTAGTTCTTAACAAAACGACCAGAGCGGCTTTTCCGAGCTGCCGTAACATCGTAATCACCATTAGACACATCTAACTCCTTCTGAGTCTCTGCAATGTCCTCAGATTGACAGAAAAATACGTTGATATATTCATATTGGTGGTTTTGGTATAAATGCAATTTAGTATAGCATCAACTGATTTCCAAATAAAAATATTTAAAATTTCTACATTATAGACATATTAGACACTTTTGAATACAACTCTAGACTTGTGCAATTTAATTCTGATCAATAAATGATTAATAATAATAATGATTCACTTATTTCATGCTTCGACTGAAACCCAATCAGTCGAGTGGAAGCAAGTGGTTGTCTATCGATACTGATGATCTGTGATACAGCGAAACAGGCTTGTATGTGGATGACTGATATATATATATATATATATATATATATATATATATATATATATACACTCTCACACCATGATATATACATATATATATATATATATATATATATATATATAACCCGGATTGATATTATATTACACTCTCACACCCTGATTGAGCACTGTAGAAGAATGGTAAACTTTGAAAAAACAGTAGCTACTCTAACATCTACATCTCTTATTCAGTAATGAATAAGAGCACTCTAACAACTGCCGTTTGGTACATCATACGCTAAAGTTCATCTTCCTTCTACCGAGTGCCCATAGCTCAGAGGTAGAATCGCCGACTAACGCTAATTCGATCAGGTTTTAATCCTGGATTAAAGCAATCGGATGTCTAACCCTATTGATGAGCTTTAATTCAGCTAAACAAATCTGTCTGCGGATGACTGTATATATATATATATATATATATATATATATATATATATTGAGTGATGCGTAAATTATCGCCATCTTTTATTTTTATCTGGCAATAGGACTCTGCTCCATACCACACAAACAGGAAAATCCAATCATGATTGTCAGACAATTGCTGCTGCTATATTACTCCTGATATTTGGTTTCCTAAATGCCTATTCTTTTTTATACTGTTAGGCACAGTTGAGTGAGAAACCAGTAAAACTTCTTTTAGCATCAAAAATGAATTGAAGGCAAGGTTTATGACAAGCATTTTTCAACTTGAACCGGGTTACCATCTGTAAAAGTTGCAAGAGTTTTATAATTAGTCACGTGTCAGTAGTTAAAGTCAATGGCAATTTTATTGAATAAATTTACTCTTGTAAATTGTAGTATTGTAGGAACTCTTCAGACATTTTCTTTCTTCTGCTGTGGCTACTCAAATTTATTCGTATTTAAGTATGTTTAGTGTGACATTTTTATGCGTGAAATATTCTTTTTACTTACTAAATATTGTTTCTTAAATGGTGTTGGTATTTAATTGTTTTAGCGTGTAAAGGTTGATTTAGGGTTTATTGAATGGTACTGGTGGTTAATTAAAATTTTATCGACATTTGGCTGGTATAGTGTTTTCAAATAATTAATTGTCCTTTATTGCTTTTCGTTTCAGCTTGTCTAAATATTTGTCTGATGAAATTACTTTTGATTAAGTTCATATCTTTTTGCGTTGACTTCTGTTTTACTGTGTTGGGGGAACTTTTTTTTACTGTGTTAGTATATTCATGTGATAGCTATTGGCATTTTGTTTTGTGTTTTTCCTTTCATGTTGAGCTGATTTGTTGTTGTTTTTGGTATTTAGGTAAAACAGTAAATTTTTATTCGAATGCCTAAATTTCCGCATTATCACATTTTTGTTGTTTTATAGTTTACTTTGAATTTTGATCGTGTATTGTTGATTTAGAAACAACTGCGACCCATTTAATAAAAAAGCAATTAACCACCAGCACCACTCAAGAAATAAACGCTATATCAAGCAAGCACCCTAAAAAAGAACAATACATTTTAAATGTAGATATGTACAACAATTAAGAAATAAAGTAATTAAATAAAAAGAAATACACCTATACACAAAGATATGAAATTCCCCCAAACTTCATATAAATGCAAAAAAGATTTGGGTAGCAACAATCGAAAGAAAAAACAAAATCCCTGAAGTAGGCATAACTGGAAATAACTGCAGAGGTAAACTAAAAGCCTCTTCTCATTAAATCTATTAACGCTCTACCTTGATATCAAGCATTTATGACAAGTAAATCTACTTTCCTACCAGAAAACTTCCGAAAAATACAAATTTGACTCTAAGCATCATTACAATTTAACTATATATATATATATACTGTACACTCTCGGACGCTGGCGTCCGTTTATATTTTATAAAACACGCTAAAATCTGCCTTCCTCTACCGAGCGCTCACATCTCAGTGGCAGAATCGCTGACTGATGTTGGTCGGGTTTTAATCCCAGCTGGAATCCTACCTGGAAGCAATCGGATATCTAACCGTACTGATGAGCTGTGATATAGCGAAACAAATCTGTCAGCGAATGACTATATATATATATATATATATATATATATATATACTGTAAGGAAGTTGTAGGACACGTAGATTTTAAACCCACTGGTCATGCATTTACTTTTATAAAGAGTGCTCGATACAACGTAGAGCTTTATATTGTAATGGTGGTTTTTACAATTGTTTATAAAACATATTCTCACTATACTAAAATCTTTGCGTTTCGGAGCTACGTTTGCCTCTCATCTGGTGATCAGTTGAAATGAAAACTAAATGGTGAAAACGATTTATTTTTGGTAATATGATATGTAAGTGAATGTCGGATGGGAGTTTAGTATGAGTTAGCCGGCAGTTTGTAGCCATAGAGACAAGATAAAAACGAATATCGTGTAAATAAAAATAAAATAAACTCACATAACATTCATAGTAACTCTATTCCATCCATTCATAGATAGTAGTAAAATAAATAGTGTCTACCCTTTCTTAAAAACCTTACATCCCAAAATAAAAAGTACCTAGACAAAACTAAAAATGACCTAAAACTAAACAACTCCTCACCCCTCTTCTAACCCAAGGCTGTATCTCTATGGCTACAAACTGCCGGCTAAATCTTACTAAGCTCCCACCCACATTCACTTACATATCCTATTATAAAAACTAAATCGTTTTCACCATTTATTTTTCCTTTTTACCAGATGAGGGGCACGCCTAGCTTCAAATTGCGAACATTTTTGTATAGTGATACTATGCTTTTATAAACCATTGTAATAACCATCACAATATATATATATATATATATATATATATATATATATATATATATAAAGAATACTTAGAGAGCCAGACAACCTACCTAGGTTTCAGCTAAACAGATAGTCATTGAAAGCTGATTGTTAGTTGATTGCTCGTGTCGGGGTTTTTTCTTTGAGCTACGTGCTGACTTTTGACTGATGTTCGTGTATTTAGCTCTTTCTTTTTTAAAACCATTTTTCCCTTCTTCGTAGATACGTGTACGGTTTTTCGACACGATTATACTTATCATCTCTTTTATATATATATATATATATATATATATATATATATATATATATATATTTCTAACCCTAAAATTTACTGTGTAAGTAATCACTAAAACGTAGGAAGTTTAGGAATAATCAGAAAATTAACAAGTACAAGACTCGTATGTTTCGTGAAGTAGATACATTGCTAGGGAACTGCTAGTCAGTATAATCACTCGGTAATTACCACCTTTCTAATAGGTCAGAAGTCTAAGGCGTATGCGACAAAAGGTAAAATTAAAGTGGGGATTCAGAGCATTTAAGCTCAGCCAAAATATCTCATTGACCCCGATTAAGACCAGGTTGAACTCTTGTCTGTTCATCCCAGACGAGACTCTTCCCTTCGGCGGAACTTTGTCTGGGTTCCTCTCCGACAGGAATCAAAGAGTCTACCAAGAGAGTGTTTCGATCGGTATTATCGCTCTTTATTTACCACCTTTCCGCCAATGGTCAGTTAATGTGGGGATTCTGGACGATTAGGTTCAGCCAAAAATATCTCATATACTCTGTGAAGGCAGGATCGGGCTTTTTATATTAAACTTAAACGAGACTCGGTGGAGCTTCTTCTGAGTCCCTCTCCCCTCGCTGCAGAGAGTTGACCGAGAGAGAGTTTGAATCAGTAGTGATTCGATTTCCTCTACTCCAATAGTATCCATATATTTAAGATAATAGGATCATTCCATCACTGTATATAAGTAGTTATGCAACACACACACACACACACACACACACACACACACACACACACACACACACACACACACACACATATATATATATACACACACACTATATATATATAGAGAGAGAGAGAGAGAAAGAGAGAGAGAGAAGCACACATATATATGCATATATATGAAAATAAGTAGTTATGCAATAAACACACACACATACACATATATATCTGATTATGTGAGTGTTTGTGTGTATACTCCTATAAGTATTGAAATATACATTCATTAATAATGCCAACAATATATCTTTATATATTATTAAAATACTTTCATTATTCACTTGGCAAGAAGTGTTGATTTCTATGTCTATACTGCATATATCTATAAGCAGCCTATCTTTGATAATGACTATTCGTCGCCATAAAATTTCGAAAACTACATACATACATACATACATACATACATATATACATACATACATATGTGTATATGCGTGTGTCTATGTGTGCGTTGGGTGCGTGCATGCGTCTAGATTTTTTTAATGCATTGTAATATTAAAGTTACTTATTCTTTTTAATATTACAACATATTTTTAACATTTAAGTATTTAACTGTGATTCTCATCATTTCTGTTTTTCACAGCTTTTCTCTTGTTACATTCAATCAGCTCGCAACAAAATGGCACATTCAGCAGAATAAATATTTATTAAAAGCCATTCTCCAGTAGACCACCGAACTTCGGAAGCTCTACAATAGATAGACATAGGTAAAAAGAAAGTCAAAACCAACGTCTACTAAATAATATTTCCATCATTCATTCTTGTCCAAGCAAACAATATGAGTAATTACACAGATCGAAAACTTCAAGAAAAAAAAACATCACCAATTCCCTAACGATGTTAAAATAACATAAATGGAATCAAGTTAAAAAACGCATCAGCTAGAAAGGTCAGCATGTAAAGGACCTCAAACAACCAACCAGCATATGAAACTTCTATGTAAGTGCCATATTGAAGCTAGTATTTAAAGAGAAAATGAGCGATTCTGAAAATGTAGCTTTAATGCAGAGATAGACAAATAGGCGGAAAAAAGTGTACGGTATGATATTATCTACTGGATGCTACACATAATGCTGAAAACAGCAGAAGTTGTTTTTGCCAATATGTCAGGAGACAAAAAGCAAAACTTAAACAAACGTAAAGAAGCCACTGTTAGTGAAAAAACCATGAAATGTCTTCAAACATTTTAATTTATGTAAGCTCCTTTAAGAAACTTCGTTAAGTCAGTAGATTTTAGCAGCAACAAGGGCGCTCTTTGCTTATACAATTCAGTCAGTCAGTCAGTCAGTCAGTTAAGTGAGATACGTGATACTCGCTTGGACGATCATGCCTCGAAAGAGACATGACTGACTGGGCAGAAGAACATCCTGCAGTAGTTTGCCATTGCTTTTCTGCAGTAAACTGGTTGCCAGTCGAGGCTATATATATATATAGTGCTCGATATCGGGGTGAAGATTGGGCGTTTATAAGTAGAAAGGGTTTGCCTCTTTAAGTGTGCAGATTCATGCTGACTCCAAAGGCAAATAGCTCTGACGAGTGATGGCATAATAACAGTGTTCTCACGAAACTTCGATGTCTGCAGGAACCCGTTAGATTAAAGAGATAAACACTTTGAACTTATATATATATATATATATATATATATATATATATATATATATATATGGTTGGGAATCAAATTCTTTGAATGTACAGTTGTTGTCACTCTTGTTAGCATGAATTAGCGTACTATTTCCCACTCCAACTGTGTATGAATCTTTGATCTAAGAAAGGAATATCTTTAGAAGATTTGCGACAATGTCATTCTTTAAGACTTGAAAAAGATGAATGTTGCCAAGTCAGCTCTTCCACCAAGCACTCTTCATTACTACCAGGACAAATCTCTTACATCATTGTAAACCTTGACAGAGATCAATATACAATGCAAGGATTAAAAAAAGACATATATAATATTTTTCTGTACTCTTTAAGTGATTGATGTTATTCACGACAAAGAATAGCAGGAATCTGAATTGAATTTAATCCTCCTCAGAGGACTTTGATCTAACAAACTGTGATATGTAGTACTCAGTATCATCTCAGTTAAGCAGACCCTGAACTTTCGTCTATCAAAATGAATGGGTGTTCTCTTAAAGAGTTCTCTTGCATTGAACGCTTACTTGAACTAAACTAACCTCTGACTTCTAGTGGGTCTATGGTGCAAGACATTTGCCACCCCCATTGTACAATGTGTCAGTCAGCTTAGTGCCGTAGGATTGCCACTTCTTTCTGCGGTTGACTGGTTCTAAACCAAAGGTAAAAACCCAATCACTCCTACTATTCCACCCATAGCTGGAGGGAGAAAAGAACAAACCACAACTTCTACTCTAACAGCCTCTTTCCTCGCGATTCTCCCTGTGGAATCCCCTCCCGTTACTTGCTTCCCCGACAGTACAATCTCCAGGAATTTAAATGTAAAATGAATAGACATCTATCTCACTAACTCGCATCCTTTCTCTCAAGCTCTTTTCTCCATCCACTCTACCTCCATTGCACCGGTATTCTCATCCGTCTATTAACTTCCTCCTGACATCTCCTATAACCTACCCCACTTTCTCATCTCTTTCCCCTACGTAACCCCCGGCGTAACAGTGGAACTAAACTGCTTTGCTTGGGGTGAAATCCTTAAAAACAAGGTGAATGCAACGAATTCAACTGCAATTCAAATTTGTCTCTCCAATTACTCATTCCGAGCCGATATCTATTGCACTGTAACGAACAATCCTTATTTAAGAGGTTTGTCAGCGTGAAAGTCTACTTCAGAGTTCTGTTTGACATATCCGTTTCTAGCTATATATTTATGTTAGTTTAACTATTTTCATTTTCGTTATTTTTTTCTCTGTGTGTATTAATTTGGATTAGTCTATTCGCGTCATAAACTTTTAAAAAGAGGTGCGTCGTGGTGCAGTGGATATCGACTCGGAACTACAAATCGGGGAGCTGAGTTTGAATTCCAGCTGAATTCCTTGCATTCACTTACGCACAAATACCCTTGGGAAAGGTATTAATCCGTCTCTTCCTTCCAGTTATGGGCTAACCATAGAAGGCAAACAATTCAGACTGGGTTCTATAGCCTTGGCTGGCAACAAGTCTACCACAGAAAGTAATGGCAACCTACCTGACTGACTGACTATTCGCTTGCAAATATTTCGGTTGAATTTCTTCTATCCATACGCTCCTACCAATCTGCCTGTATCTTTGTAATTATCCATGACACTTTGGAACAATATATTTTTCTTTATGTTCTTATTAGGGCTAGAACGTACGTGTCTATATATTTGAAGTAATCTGTTCGTATCTATGTTTTTGGACTTTCTGTTTGCATCTCTTACTTTCTATTGATCTATCATACCTGAGAAATGAGTCGGTCGATGATAATTTTCGCTTGACTCAGCGACCGTGATGATGATGATGATGATGATGATGCAAATGCCTTATTGCTATCTGGATATTACTTGTTGTGAACCGTTTGGCAACTCCCTGTCGTAGATTTTTTTTTCTTTTTGATTTCGTTTCATTCGCTTGGCGCAAGACCATCTCACCGTGAAAATGTTTTCGAAGATGGAGTGTGGTTCAAAATTTATATTCTTTTCACCGTAAAAATAATTTCAGTTGGGCCTTTGCGTAGTTATTGGCTGGGTTGGATAGGAAAGTGGCGACACAGAGCATATAAAGGAAGAAAAAGGCGCAAAGGTGAACAAATAGAAGAATAATGCAAATATAATGCTTGTGAGGCGGTGGTTTGTTGTGGGCGTGGTGTATGTGTCGATTTAAGGATTCCGCGTTCTCCCCACCCTTGTACACTGAACAACGAATTTCCCATCTATTCTCATTAACAACCTTAAACTCTTGAAAGCACAGCACTTACACTATGATAGTAGTAATAATAATAATAATAATAATAATAATAATAATAATAATAATAATAATAAATAAATAAATAAAATCGAGAAGGAAAGATAAAAATTGGAAAACGCCATTGACTCCGACGATGCATAAAATTGTGCAAACACTCGACTGTCTTGCCTCTTTTCCCCTTAGAAATGACTAGAGGTGAGCTGCAACAGAGGATGAAAAAGACAATTGTTTTATTGGGAGAGGGTGACGGACGAGTGTATGAGGGTGGCGTTAAAATGTGGGCTGGAGATGGAAGTAACTGAAAGTTTTTCGACAGTCCCGTTTCTCATCATTTCCCCTTTCAACGTCCCGGAATATGCGCCATCATGCAAAGCTATTCTTGCGAAACCCAACACTTGACACGTTATCAGCTTTGCAACCGAAAGTTGTAGCGATAACATAACGAAAGTAAAAAAAAAAAAAAATGAAAGAGAAAAACACAAAAAAATAAGAACACTAGTAAGATTTACTAAGCTTTATCCATCAAAACAACACTCTATTGATCCTAGTAGTAACATCAGCCATTTCCTTATAAGAAAGCATCCGACATTCAATGACAAAATAACTAAGCATACTGGACTTACGCATTTTTTCGCTCCCTGGCCTCGGATCAAAATGTTGTATCTGCCTTTGGGTGAACCAACACTCTCTCTTCGTTCGATCCTACCTCCGGGCGGAGATGAAAAAAGACGATGCTCCGCCGCTGGTTAGAGTTTTGTCTAGGGCAAAACAAACAAAAGTTTGATCCTACATTGTGCAAAACCTAATAGAAATTTTTTTCCGAGCAAAGGAAAATAAAATTCATAAAATTCGGACTTGTACAACATATAGCTTCAGTAGGGAGGACGGTGAATATTAGTATCTGCCCTTGGGCAGATAATCTGCATTTTATCTCTCAGTTGTTTTTGTCTTCGGACAAAGCGCAACTCAGTCGTGTCACTCCGAACAAAGATTAACTTTCCTCATTGCACCAAAAAAGGAGATGTGTAGTAATATCAGTTCCATCGCAATCGAGGGTTTACTTGGGTAGCCAATATTTGAACCTAGGTAGTTTTCACCTACTCGGGATCCCTACATTAAGTTGACCTCATCTCAAATCGCGCCAGCGTGTACGGCAATTAAATACTACTTAGTATATTGTGTCAGTCACTGACCAAGCAGCTAGTGCAAATTTTGGTCAAAATCTATACAAAATCTTTCTATTAAGACTATTTTTGCACTAGTAGTACCCAGTTAGTGTTTTCTTGCTAACCTTCTGTTTTATCTCGTGTAGAATGTTAACCCTCTAGAGCCATTCGTATCATATTTGATACAGTATTTCCCTATAAGGAAACATTTGGTATTTCCCTATAAGAAAACATTTGGTATTCATTGAGTGAGCAGTCAGTACTGCTTTCATTTGAAATTTATAAAATATTTCTCTTAAAAATTTCTCAGGAAAGTATTTCTTTCAAGGCTTGTTTTCATACTGTATCAAATATGATACGAATGGCCCTAGAGGGTTAACATCTTCATTCTGTCTTTTTGTTCTTTTTTAAGTCACATATACTATCCATTTTTATTGTTGCTGATGTTGAAAGTCTTCAAGTGATATGGTGAGATTACAAGTTGCTGTAAGCTTGGATGTGCGGTTGGTGTAATGAATAAAGTCTAAGAATTGGAAACGGGAGTTGATAGAGTACCAGTTTCAATCGAGTTCATTTATTCATTTCCGCGAAAATACCCTTAAGAAAGAAATGAATCTTATCCCTCTGATATGGTTTAATTAGTAGAACGTGTATCAGTAAGAATCATTGTTACTTAGATAATATTCTTACATTCTAAGCATATTTTTGACTTTACATAACCTGTAAAGTTTTGATAAACCAAACAAATCAATCAGTTAATTAAGTGGTGTGATTTTGTTTCTTAGGTACATAGCTTTGTGATTGTACAGCGCCATTTCACAATGCTTGGAGAAGGATCATCCTCACTAAGACGAATCGATTGTACGTGATGAATTTTTTTTCGAAGCTACAACCCCTTTTCTGAATGTGCAAGGTAGCAAGGTTTTCGCTATTCTTTGCCTTTTACCCTGAGACAACCACATTTTCTTAGTATTCCATTAATTAGAAGATATATCTTTTTCCTAAGAACTACTACATTGTGGAAGACTTGTCTGAGAGGAGTCCACTAGACCGCTACAATTTTAACAACTTCAAGTATAGGATTACTTGTTATCATTCATACATATTCTCATAATTTATACTACTTAACTGCCGATATTTTTGAATGCTAACGATATGACAAGGAACCTTTTAAAAATAACATTAAAAACCCTCTGTAACTTTGCTCATCGCTACACCGTTCTATTTTAGTCAATGTTACCAGAGTTGTGACCGCCATAGGCCCATTGTGAGATATAACAGCAAGAAGAAATAAAAACTTTTTTTATCAAAATGACTTTGAAAAAAGAAAAATACGTCTTAAAAACCTGACCATTTTCACTTGCAACTGAACATTTTAGACTTGTTTTAATACAGATATTTTGAATAATAAATTCATTTGATGACCTTACTCAGGTAGTCAAGTGCCATACTTGACACTTGCCTGTGCAACCATGTCTCTTTGGATTTATGATTGACTGCGTGGAAGATTTTTCCCGCTGTAGGCTACAGTTTCTTTCAGCAGTAGACTAGTTGTCATCCAAAACTATAGGATCCAGTGCATCTTGCTTTTCATCCATTGTGCGAAGAGATGGTTTCACACCTTTCCCAAGATTAATTGGGCATAAATTAATGTAACAAACCCGAATGGAATTCGAACATAGCTCTCAGGTTTCTAATTCCGAACCGTTATCCATTACTGCACATCTATTCATGACAAATTTCTAAATCAGGCAGTTAAATAACATACGTGATACACGAGGATGTGTGTTGTCGTGCAGTGGATATTGGTCCGGAACGAGAAATCAGGAAGCCGTGTTCGAATTCCAGTTGAATTTATTGCATTCACTTACGCGCAAATACTCTTGGGAAAGGTATTAATCCGTCTCTTCCTTCCAATTATGGGTTAAATAACAGGGCAGATTGGGAGTTTTATAGCCTTGGCTGGCAACCAGTCTACCACAGAAAGCAATGGCAACATACAGCGGGATAATCGTCTGCCCAGTCAGTCATGTCTCTTTCGAGACATGATCGCCTAAGCGTGTTTCACGTATGGCACTTAACTGACTGACTGATACACGGTTTGGCTATCATGCCTCGAAAGAAACATGAATGACTGTTCAGATTTTCCTGCAGTAAGTTACCACTATTTTCTGCGGTAGGCTGGTTGCCAAGCAAGGCTACAGAACTTAATCTGTCCTGCTATTGAGCCCATACCTGGAGGAAGAAAAGACGGATTAATACCTTCCCCATGGGTATTTGTGCGTAAGTGAATGCAAGGAAGTCAACTGAAAAGCAAAATTCTGGATCCTGATTGGATTCAAAATAGAAAATTTATATATAACGTTTTTTTCACACATAGAAGCGAAAAGGCTTGCTGTAGCCGGCAACATGAGAAGCTTCACTATTTAAACCAATGTCGGTGACCGATCAAAAACCAGTCAGCATTTGAAAGCGTGTAGCTGACGGACCTCGTGGCAATGTAACAAAAGAAATTTCAAGGCAGTCAGAATGGGAGCGGTATCTGATAGCATCTCAAAATGCAAGGAAGAAACTTCAAGCTAACTCAGGTCACATATCGCTGACCTCTTCTTTCAACTTTCTTTCCCTCTTTTTCACTCCACGCCGCCAAAGAGAACAACAATAACAACAACAACACAGGAAACGCTTGGTACTATTTCTGTATTTCTTCTTTTTCGTCTTGTCACCGACCGACCAAAAAGAAGTAATGAACATAAGACTTTACATTCTGCTACTACACAACCATGAACTCTAAACTTCTGTGGACATTTTAAATACTTACATATCTCTTTGAACAATTTTAACTACAAAACTACATGCATTCTAAATGAAGATATTTCTTCTCACGAAATTTCACTTATATTTTTTTTCTTACAAATTGTCATTCTGTTACTAAATTTTTACTTTTAATGTACACACGAAATATTTTATCATTTCACATTTTAACATCCTATCTTCAATCTTCTGATATTTAATTTGTGGGGGCTTCAGTTGTGTTTGGTACAAGACCAATTTACCAAGCATGACCGATGCATCTACAAATGACGGTCTAATTCCAAGTTTAAATTTTTCATATTGCCTGCTTGTTGCTGACACGATTTGGTATATTATTTGCCTTCCGTTTGGTTTTCTCATTTAACCTAATGGCGGTTGGGCTAATGGTAATAAGAAGAAAATAAATAAACAAAATTATGTCTAATGAATGTTAAATTATCGAAGCTGTTTTTCTTTATTAAGTATTCCAAAAATTCAACTGCTTATTTCTCAAAAAGCGCAAGTGGCTCTTTCGTTCCCTTTTCCCTTAAAATCTTTATAGTTGCTTCCATGCAGTGTGAATGGTATTCTCAGCATCATTCTGTAGACCTATGTCTGAAATCTTCTCTTAAATCCGAAAAAGGACCTGCAATATAATCGATCCTGACTTGGCAATTCGACTTCAAATCCCTTTCTCAAAGACGTGACGTGGCTTATCTCTGTCTTCCACAAATATTTTCATGGAAACCTCTGACAAGCTTTTCTCCTTGGAGACCTGTCCACGTGAATTTAAGCGTGCTACTATGGAACGACAAATCGGGGAATCGAGTTCGGATTCCAGTTGAATTTCTTGCATTCACCTACGCGCAAATACCCTTGGGAAAGGTATTAATCCGTTTCTTCCCTCCAGTTATGGGTTAAATAACAGGACAGATTGGGTTCTATAACCTTAGTCGGCAACCAGTCTACCGCAGAAAGCAATGTCAACCTAGTGCAGGATAGTCTTCTGCCCAGTCATGTCTCTTTCAAGACATGATCGCCCAAAGCGTGTATCACGTATGGCACTCAACTGACTGACTATATTAGAATATATGTTCCATACTTTTACCGTTGAAATGATTAAATGTAACCACCACTTTCACTCCAACAGTTCCTTCCCTCGCACTTCCCACCTGTGGAAATCCCTTCCGTTTACGTGCTTTCCTGATAGCTACAATCTCCGAACATTTAAATGCAATGTCAATTGTCACCTTCTATCTTCTTTTTAAAACCCAATTCATATTTATTCTTTCTCCGATAACCCCTGTAACCATTTTTTTCTCTCACTGTAACCCCTGCGAACTAGTGGCGGTCTCACCTTGCTTGGGGCGAAATGGTTAAAAAAAAAGTGTCTTTAACTTAACTTTTCATAAGAAATATTTTAACTAAATCAGACAGTAAGAGTATATGTTGCTCTATCGCTATTTCCAATGTAAGTACTCAGACGAACTACATTTCTTAGTTCCAGTAGTGTTAACCTTTATGGCCAAGACCTGCCATTCCACACGCATTGTAACGAACCGCCATCATTAACTTCGTACTCCCTTAGTGAGATCTTAGTTGCAGCTTCTTCCTTGCTGACGGCTGCATCGCAATGAAACACTTGTTCCTGTACAATTATCGATGTTAAGCAACGTCGAGCTTGGTTAATACCTAGATGGGTAACTACTTGCGAATAACAGGTACTGTAAGCTTGGATGTACGTGTGGTGTATTTGATAATGATTTAGACTTGTTAATCGGAGAGCCGGGTTCAAAATCCATCTGGGTTCGTTATATTCACTTACGCACAAAAACCCTCGGGAAAGGTGTGAATCTATTAACACCTTTGTGCAAATTAATTGAAACAAAACGAATAATGTATTATTGGGATCTTTTACACTTTTCTTGGTCATGTATACGTCTTCTCTTCGCGTTGTTTTTCAATTCCATCCTCATTTTCCTTAACGTTTTGGACTAATGGATCCAATTTGTTTCTTCGTCTTGATGACATGACTGACAGTTGAAAAGCTGACACCAACAATATACGCAGCCTTTCTTTCTGTAAGGTTTGCCAGTGTGTTTGGTCAGTGTTACACTTTCTGTATGCTTTTTGCAGTGACGTTCAATGCAGGCAATGGCCTTAGGACAACTAATCGACTGTCGAGTCAATAGTGTCTGGTCATGATAAAAATCTGATTAAATCAAAGATGACGCAATATCTTTCAGAACCAAACAAAATTAATCATACAACCCAAAAATAGATTCATGCACACTAGTGTAAATAATCTAATCTGAGGAAAAAATACAAATCGATTACATCCTGTAATTTTCGTGGGTCTAAAACTGACATAAAAGAAAAAAAATGGAAATTAAAACAGTTGTTTCAATTAATTTGCACAAGGGTATATTAGAAACTCAGCTCTTGGTTAATTCGTAAGTCTTGTATCACTAAACTAGTATTGACTCGGAAAACAAAATTTAAAAAATCCGTTGAAAATATATAGATTTTAAATAAGCCATAGAAGTTTGCATTCTGTTAAAAATACAACAGTCTATAACAAAAATGTTTCTTCGTACGAACCTCTGCTTTCGAGAAACGACTCCCAAAATGATTCTTCCCTGATCAATACAAATTTAACCATGTTCAAATCTAGAGTCATGCGTCAGCTTCCCCACATATCTCTATAAACTCTTGCCTTTAATAAACAAATTCTATTCAGAGAGGCTCTTATGCCTTGTGTATCACCGTAAAAATAAATGCCCAGATTATTTTAAGAAATACATTAATAGGCTATTTCTGGAATTTCAAGAAATGCTGAAACTCATTTAAATCATTTTATTGAATTAAATAATCACATGGTTATGCTTGAATCACATGATTATTTGTTTATTTCATGATCCTTACAGTGAGAATTTCAGTTGGGTACTTTAAGATTTCGCATTATTCTCTATATTAAATCACTGAATTGCAAAACTATTGTAAAGAAGATATTTCTATGCACGAAATGAGACGATGTAACAAAGCTAATGAAACCTTGTAAAATTAATCTGAAAGGATGAAAAATGCTGTCAGATGTCCTCAGATAAAACCTCATGTGAATCATGACTTTTATTCAATTATATTTTGAATGCAGTTTAACATTACTTTGACACATTATTTTCAAACAAAAAGACACATAACTAATTACAGTCAGTTTTCTTTCATAAAATATCACAAATTCTTTGGACTTCTAATGAATAAATTACGCATAAATCTTAGCCAAATAACAATATATTGCACCAAAATATCAGGTAAAAATAATAACATCAGTAGTGAAGCTATCTTCAAGAAAGGGTCGAGCAAAACCTTAAGGACAAAATTTGCATTATAGAAAGTTCTTTTGATAAGTACTCTGTTTGTATCTGTAAAATATGCACTTGTGTATAATACGTAGCTCTAGTTTTAGCATAAGAAATTATTGAATAAAGGACCTCACGTGTAAAATAGGCGCTGATTTATTAGAATTAGTAAGATGGAAATTTAAACGAAATATAAAAGTTGTTCCAATTTTTTTCGGTTATGGTTACATTTAGTGCTGTTCAAAAATCGCAATAACTTAGCAAATATAACTGAAAATAAGAACGAGACGATATCCCGAGAGGTGATCAGTGGAGCGAAAACAGTTCATTCTCATAACACAGCACTCAATAAGTCCCCGGCCTGCCATATGGATAGAGCCATTAACAAAAAAGATTTATATAATTTTTATAAAATACCAAGCTTTACATGGCACGTGACAAAATTTGGCCCAATCGGATTATTAGTTTACAAATGACGGTTATTTAAGTAAAGCTACTCTTGCAAATTTTCAAAACAACGGCAAAATCCTTATTTCTTGTGTTGATAAAGCATTGTTTTCTGATGTGAAAACTATGCTGTTCAAGCAAAGCAGTGGCTTGGTTAGTGTTATTCCGACTCTGGTCCGTCAGAAACAACGTTTCAGAGGTGCTATAGTGATTTAAACGCAGTTGTACAGACACAAATGACGTTGAATGATCAGTAGACAATAATGATGGTAACATCATTAACTACCTGATGATGCATTTTTCTTTCAATGTCGAAACAAAATGTACAATTTTGTAGCAGATTGTAGTTTGTACATGTTTTAAGGTATAATTTATAATAAATATTCTTTGTTTTATTTGTATAGTGAGCACTGTTTTAACTTAATTACTTGAACGTTGCAATATATATATATATATAATTAGTTATGGTCATAATAAATTTAGACCAGTACACAGTTATATTAAGAAGTGTTCAATAAAATTATATTGTAGAATATTCTTCATTTGTAAATGAGTTATTACGCGACCTAAGTTTCTACCATGTGGTGTCATCAGGCGATTTGCAATAACTAATTTTACACTTAATCACAATATTTCTGTTCTTTCATTGAGTACTTCAGTTTTGTTTGGGAATAACATAATAGCTATAAAAAAAACCCGTCATGTGAGCGTCCTTAAAAAAACGGTAAAATCAGTAATTGCAAATCGTCTGAAGCATTTACCCGCCAGAATTCAAAATTAAATTCTATAAAATTAAATAATTCTATAGAATTAAACAGCATTTACCCACTAGAATTTTGAATCAGACCGCAAGTAGTAATCAACTAGTAAATACATCCGTGTCATCTACAGCACAACATCCTATAAATAGCAGAGAAAAACATATCCATACACGGGAAGTTAAAAAAATATATTTACATTTGTCGGGTGAAAGGGAAGAAAATACAAAAGGGGTAGACAGGGGAAAGTTAACAAAGAAATAAAATATAAAAAAATTTCTTTGCAACCAAGGTAACGATTGACGACGACCTTTGATGGTGAAAGGAAGAGAAACATATGAATAAAAGTGAAAAGTTTAAAAAAAAACGGGGAAGGAAGGAGACAATATATTATATATTATATTAGACTCTGTTAAAGATTTTCTAAAAAATAATAATAATAATAAAAAATCAAATGGTGGAAATATTTATGTAAAAAAATTTGTAGGTTTAAAAAGAAAAATGGACCATTAGTATAAAGATATAGATATAAGTATACATCCACACACAATCACACACATCCCCATACAAACACCCACACACATACACACCCATATTCATACATACGCATATACACACATATATACAATTGCAAATACACCCTCACATATTAAATTACGTACACACACACATATCTCCATATATATAACCATACACACATATGCATAATCCTCCAAGTGTATACAATTCTACAGAAAAATAAAATACATATATTTACATATCCACATATACATACACACACATATATATACATATACACATACACATAAATATATCAATACACATACATATTTATATATACATACATATATACATTTATACACATATATACATGTACAATACATACACACACCACATACATACACAATTATACCTGTATCAGCTCACCAAATAATATGCATTACCCCATACACACTTTTATCAATTACTATGCACACACACACACACACACACACACACACACACACACACACACACACACACACATATATATATATATATATATATATATATATATATCATACCAGCCGCAGAGTACTGTACGGGCCATTCGAAAATACTTGCCTTAATGAAACACTAAATGAAATCAAAATATAGTGAGTTCATAAAACTATTGATGTATCATCTCAAAGGTACGTGTAAATATTAAGAAAAATAATGAGATCGAGAAATTCTCCAGAAAATAGAATAGGTTTAAATTCGAATTCTACAATGTTAAAGTTGAGGGTTTTTGTCTCAGGCAAAGAAATCATCAGTACTGTTTGGATGAAAATGATCAGATCGTAAAAATTCTGGTGATTGTATAAGCATGTTAAACAAAAAAAATATATCACTTCATAATGTAAAACTAAAAGTTATTGTAAAGTCTTCCTACAGTCGCTAGAAAAGACTTCCCAGCGCGAATTACGTCGAATGAATAACGACTGGTTGTCGGAAATTTCGCAGAAAATTTACAGTGATTATAATTGTAAATATGCGGAAGTAATACAATTGTGACCGTATGTGCCTTCGTGAGTTATGATTTGGACTTGGGGGATTTTCTCTTTCCTGGTTGGCTTACTGCAATGTAAGCTGAATCTCCGGTTCTCATGTATTCATTCAAATTAAACATTATTAAGCCCGGTGAATATCTAGATGGCGGACTACTTCGGGATACTACCTAATGTAGGTTTAGATGTGAAGGTGGTGTAATGGATAACATAAAACCTAGTTACATTTTGAGTCGGATCGTTATATTCTCTTACACGCAAATAACCTTTGGAAAGTTATGAATTTACCTTTCTTTCTCCTCCATGGGGTAATTAGTAGGTTTTGTGTCATAAAATCCTTATTACCTCTAAAAATTATGACAATTAAAAACTATTTTCTTAAACACTGACTGGCTGTCCTCTTTTAACTTGAATTTTGCCGTCATTTTATTACACCTACCAAGGCCCTCAAAAAAAAAAAAAAAAAAAAAAAACTCGCATAAAAGTTTCTTTTAATATTGTTATTGAATTATTTGACTCGGTAGTCAGGTTTTTGAGTTTTGGCAAAATTAATTATTTGGCATGTCCCACAACTTATATTTTTCCATCCAGTCGGTGTTTAATAAATTTTCTGTATACTTTAATACGAACGTTTTTAGTTTTAACGTCTTTACTTTCAAAAGTTACATGAGTGATAAGTTCTCCATCAAAATTGATTTTCTCCTTTGTCATGGCCCTGCTTATTTTATTTGTTCTTAGCAAATTTTCCCAAATTTTTCCAAGTGTGTAGATTTATGATTGTTAAATCTGAAACAGAATCCAACTGTAGTTTAATTTTTTATTTAGGATTTGTACTTGCCCGTATTTCCTAATGTCATCTTCAACTGATTTTGTGTTATTTATGCAGCTACTAACATTTCCTTAGGTGTGCTATTCCAGATTCATCGATATTTTATGAATCTCCGACATTATTCCACTATTTATTGGAGATTAAGATTTGGTTCATTTTTAATTTATTCAGAACTTTATATCAGACACTTGAAATCATACGCAATAAGATCTCACAGTTTGAAATTGTCGCAATGCTTGTTCACGAGCAATGTGAATGTAGTGTAATCTTCACTATACTTTCTGATTAAATTTATATATCTCCATCTCTTGTGAAAGAATAATGTTTTATGACTAAAAAAGTTTTGTAATAAGTTTAACCGCTTCAGTAAATGTCCGTTCCCTTTTTTTACGGGGTAAAATATAGTTCACAAATTTGGTGTGCTTTGTGGTGCCCAGGTTTCAAAGAAGAAGAAGAACTTTCTTAGAGTCCGACCAATTTATGCATTCTGTGGCGTGTAAATCTTCGAATCTTCTAAAATAGGAGGCGAAATTTATATCCTTGTCCGAAGAATATATAAAAATGTATTTTGCACCGCAGATCGTGTTTTGTGAGAACGCATTTTCGTTTTCGCTAATGTGTTCTTGTTGGCCAGTTCAAGCAAGTGTCTTTACTCTTGTTGAGTGTGAAGTAGAATTTCTTCGAGTTTTTGTTGTCTGATTCCTGTTTGTTTTTTTAAATTCAAGCCGTTCTTTTTCCCCTTGCTTTTGAATTTAAAGTCGTTCTCTTTTATATCTAGCTGGAGTTTCCCTATTCTTTTTTGCTGCTCAAGTTGCTTTTCTTGCCCTTTAAATTTCTGTTGGTCTTGCTGTTCGAATCGGATTTATATTCATCCATCTCTATCCAACTTGGGTTTCTTTTTTTTAAGATTAAATCAAATACAATTAAAACAAATTTTTTGTAAACCGAAAGAAAAACAATCAATTGAAGTGAATAGAATAACTTTAATTACTTACTCACTCAGAAAAAGGGCTTTTTTCTATCGAAAAACACGAATTAAGCGACTCGTATTCAAATTTAGTGCAATAGTACATACATATGAAATATAAGAAGATTACTAGCGTGACTTTATTTGTCCAGCTGTCAAAGATATCAGCTGGTATAACCGTAATATTTACTATTGCACCCGCCGTTCAACACAAGGTTAGTTTTTAGGTGGGTTTATCGGCAGTACGGTAGAAAAATTCTCAAGTTTCCTCGGAAATTTCTCTTTTGGGGACGATTCAGGCGCTGATCAATAAACTCAGTTCCCTCCCGAGTAATAGGTAAAGCCTGGGGGATGCTCCCCTGGTGTTTTGCACCCAATAGTGTAATTTTTCTCAGCTGCATGTCCGTCATCGGACAGACATACAACTAAACTGCACTCTGTTTGAGGCCAGAGACGCAACTGAGAGGTGACTCGAATTCCAGCCTCGAATTCGAATTCAACGAATTCTAGCCGTGCTGGAATTAGCCTTCCTGCCCAAAGCATAGACTGCTGCTTCATTATACCTTGGAAGAGTTCATATGCGCATGGGTAAATTATCATAACTGTAACAAATATGATGAAGTAATCGTGAGGTTTCCACACATGCCCCAGAGGCTAAAAGCTTTGGCTGAATTAATCCAGAGACTTGACCCAAAGTGTTTAATAGCCAGTTGCTGCGTAGGTAAATAAAAACTTGGCGATTTTAGTAACTGAAGTGAAATATCTAAAACTGGGATATTCGGTTTTCAACTTTTCAATAACTTCAGACGATTTACGTTAACTGATTTTTCTCTTTTGTAAAACACACGAACAGGGATTTTTTAAGATCGCGTGAATAGAATTTTCAAAAAACCGAAGTTTTTTTTTTAAATTAGGAAGACGTTAATAAATGATTTTACACTTTCATCTCTGTTTGTATGTTCAAAATATTTATTTATACGTGTGATTACATCTGGACATAATTTCTGATCTTTCATTGAATATTTTTGTTTTGTTCTTAGCGCAACATAATAACGAACATTTTCTCCTGGTACAATCAGCATATATTGCCACCGTTTAATGGTTTGGCTATTTTTACTACACTCAAAATTACTTCAGGATCTTTTTCTTTTTTAAATTTTAACTTTCACACGTGGATAGTCAGTTTGATCCAGTTTTTGAGGTTTTCTAGTTAAAATGTAGATTTATGATTATTCTTCAGTAATCATGTCCCAATAAATATTACAAAGTTCTACAATATAAATGTATTGAACACTTTTTAATACAACTGTGCACTGTTCAAATTTAATTATGACCACAAACTAACTGTATCACAAAAATTCGTTCAATTTGAATGTTTCTTACTTCAAATATTTTAATGAATATTGTCTATGTAAGGATGGAATATAAATGAGAAACATTGTTTTATGTATTTTATTGCCGATTCTCGAATATGACTGTCTGCAAAAAGATTTAACACATTTTTTTTCCTATTTTGTAGCATATAATCTTTTCTGCCTTACAGCCTCTCGTTGTTTTCTGTAGTTTCCAGCAAGCTTCTTGCATGACGACTTTGGCAGTTTTGTCCAATCTTCTTCAAAGACTTTCTTCAGTTCTTTGATATTTTTAGATTTATTGCGTGTCCTCATTACTTTAAGTATTCCCCAAATGTTTTGTTTGATTGAGGTCAGGTGTCTGGCTAAGACATTCCAGAACATCAATTCTTTTATTTTCATTGAATCAGTGTTGAGTTGTTTTGTCTCTATGCTTTGGATTGTTGTCTTGTTGGAATACAAAATGTCGTTCAAGCCCCAAAATTGTTGCACTTTTTAATAGACGCGTTGCCAAGATTTGATTGTCTTTTGGTGCATTCATTATTCTCTCGATGACTTCCATTTCTCCTTCTCCATTATAGGAAAAACTAACATAATCTAAAGTTGTTTATAAATGGAACTTTGCTTATGTGTGTGTGTATGTGTGTGTGCCCGTCACCTATAGATTCCGAAATGGCTGAACCGATTTTGTTGCAAATTTACACAGTTGTACTATAAGCGTCTGCAAGTGTTTGTAGCTAAGTTTTGTGTCGCGGTAACCCCGATAAATATCGAAAATCGATAATCGAAAAAACGGGTTATAGAAGGAGTGGTCCGATTTTAATCAAATTTGATACACTCATAGACAAAGATATAAGAAACGATATTCAGAAGTTTCAATGTTGCAGTTCTTACAATAATGCGGAAACTCGATAATATATATATATATATATATATATATATATATATATATATATATATATATATAAAAGGCATGATGTTTGTGTGTGTGTGTGTGTCTGTTTATCTGTCTGTATAACCTTTATACAAATACACAATTTTTATCCGATTCTCACCAAACTATTCTTTAGGCAGAGTCTCAGCTCCAGGACCATGGATTCGTTTTAAAGATTTCATTACACCCGAGCAATGCCGGGCTATACTGCTGATTTATTATATACCCGCCTCCATATTTGACAATTGGGATGGTGTTTACTGAGTTATGTTCAGTTTCTTTTCTTTCTCCATACTTGGGTGCACATGTTTCACCCGAGATGCTCAAATTTCGTTTCATCTGACTAAACTTCCTTCCAGAATTCATATGATTCATGGTCATACTTTTTAACAAATTTAAAACGCACTTGAACATTTTAGATTTTAACAGTGGAGTCTTTCTTAGTGATCTAGAAGACATGCCTGTATGATTCAGTGATCTCTTAACTGTATTTTTACTTCAATTCCGGTATTTTCAGATCATTCTGAATTTCTCTTCGAGTCAAAAATGGTTATTTCTTCATATTTTTCGGTAATATATTGCTCAGCAGTTTAATTTAGGCGGACGACCACTCCTTCAAATATTTTCCGTACGACCATATTTTATTAACTTTCAAACAGTATCCAATGTATACACAAGCGACTGTAAATCTTCAGCAGTTTTTCGATACGCAGTTTCATAATCGTTTTTCTCAGATCTGTTTAAAGAAGCTTTAATTAAAGGGAAACATTCTAGATTATCACACATCTCTATTTTGTTCTTTATTTATCCTGTCACCATGTCTCGGACTTCAAATATATATATATATATATATATATAGAGAGAGAGAGAGAGAGAGGTTTATAAAAGAACACTCAACACGACATATTTGTCATCTACATACAATATTGTTGCGGTGTATCAGTGTGGTTAGGTATCTACTTGCTTCTGGCAAGGATCGAAACTCGACCGATTTGGTGTCAGTGTGAATCTCTACTCCCTAAGCCATAAGCGCACAAAATGAGAGAGGCAAATTTTAGTGTGTTATATATATATATATATATATATATATATATATATATATATATATATATATATATATATATATATATATATATATATATATATATATATATATATATATATATACAAACACACATAGATAAATTACGCAGATACAAAAAATACATAGTTCTACACGTTGTGTAAGATATTTAAGAAAATGTGACTGTGCACCTGCAGTTATGTGATAATCAAAATATGTGTTAATTGCTTTCTTTTCAGAAAGACGTAATACTAAACGCATCAGACCTAAAGACACACTGTACTTGTTGCTATACACACAAAGCACGCTCTTTGGAAGCTGTGAGGTTGTTTTTTTACAGAGTTTGGAAGGAATTGGAAAGCCTCCAGCAGAAAACGAAGCGCAAAAGCATTCTCAGCGTTCGGACAGTATGAGGAGACCATTATTCGTAGAGTCGGTGCAGAACTTTATGGAGGCGAATCGTGGAACGTCCACCATGAGGGACATTACCTGACATCTCCAGGTGTCCGAAGGCGCTATTCGCAATGTGATTCATGAGGACATTCATACATGTCATGTTATAAAGACATGAGGAAAGGACAGTTCATGTCGGCAAACATACACAATAACAGATTTTGCTCCGGGGGGAAAAAAATCACTGAACAAGTTTAAACATCCAGAAGAACATGGCATGATCTGTTCTTTTTTTTTTCTTTTTTTATAGATGAAAATTTTTGACGCGGATCAAAAAGTGAATCGGAGAAATCTTCTTCTATGTGCCTTGTCCTTTCAGGACGTAAGCGATTATAGCTTTCCACGTCTCCCTATCCCTGGTGGCTCTTATCATGCTTTCTCCCGTTATACCACGAAACCCCCGTTCTGTCATCCACCTGCTCAGACCTTTTCAAATAGTTAACCGTTTCTTTTCCCTGTCTCCTTTTCCCTCTATCTGGCCTGTTAGTATCAGGTTCTCTAAGCCCTCTTTCCTCATTGCTTGTCCAAGGAACTTTAGTTGGCTCTTACTAATGCTCAGTATTAATTTTCTTTTCGTTTCCATCCATTCTGAAACCTAATCATTGCTCATATGCTCGGATTCATGATATCCTCATCATGCTTCTGTAGAACCAGATTTCAGTTTCTTCAAGTTTTTCCTTCATCTTTGATGATATTGTTCAGCATTCACTGCCATATTGAAGCACTGACATCATATAGCAGTTCAGTAACCGCCCCTAAAACAATCAAAAACTGAAAACTTGACATGCTTAATATGATTCGCATATTTCTTCGATTCAGTACTCTCTAGAAACAAAAAAGAAATATGTGAGAAAAAAGAATATGTGAGCAATCACGAGGTCTTGGAACGTTTCGAAACGAAAAGGAACTTTACCATTAACAACAGGAAGAGACACCTAAAGATTCTGGGACAGGTAATAAGGAAATATGATTTTGGATGTGCGTTGTGGTACAGTGGATATCGGCTCGAAACGAGAAACCGGAGAGCTGAGTTCGAATTCCAGCTGAATCCATTGTATTCATTTACGCGCAAATACCCTTGGGAAAGGTATTAATCCGTCTCTTCCTTCCAGTTATGGGTTAAATAGCAGGACAGATTGTGTTCTATAGCCTTGGTCGGCAACCAGTCTACCGTAGAAAGCAATGGCAACCTACTGCGGGATAATCTTCTACCCAGTCAGTCATGTCTCTTTCATGACATGATCGCCCAACATGGATAGAGGAAAAAGAGACAGGGAATGTAACGAGTGGCTTACTTTATGGGCTTGCACAAGTGAATGGCAGAATAGGTTTTGGAAGAAATAATAAGAGAAAAGTTGTCAAGACCTAGGAGGAATAGGCGGATGTGGATAGCCATTATTGCCTACATCCTGAATAGACACGGCACACGAAAAAAAGAAGAATAGTAAAAGTTACTACACGCACCTTCATTTCTTTCAATAGGCTATTGGGTCAAATACTGCTTTCCAAAATGATGTACTGGAATGTGTTGTGAAGTACAGGATAGCCCTTGTATATGATAGAACGCCGAATATGTTTCAGCATGAATCTGCTCTACAATCTGCACGACCACATCTCACAAAATGTGGCCACTTAACTCACCAAATCTAAATCCTCTTCGTTGTTACATGTCCGTGGTTGTTGAACGGGAGACTAATTATCGTTTCCACAATACGACTGATTCCCTGAACGTCATCATTATTCGAATAATGTTAATTTTCAATTCAGACCATGAGATGAGGTCATGACAATGTATCGCGCATTGAAGTTATCATTATATCTAAAGGATATTACACTAAATAAATATGTAATCCACTCATTACTGCTTTTGTGTTGCATGTCTTGTTTCAATAAATTTAGTTGTTTACAAGATGTGGTTGTTTTTGCAACAATCTTCAAGGTGTCCTCAAATAATTTATGCACCAAGTATCTATCTATCCATTTCTTTCTCTCTCTTTCTTTCTTTCTTTCTTGTTTTCTTTCTCTCTCTCTTTCTCATTCTCTCTCTCTCTCTCTCTCTATATATATATATATATAACTCCAAAGAAAGTAAACATATTAGAATGCCGATAAAACTCAATAAAATATTGATCAAAGCATCCTTATCTGTTGTATTCCATGAATGGTCTTTAAAGAAAGGTTGCTTCCCGTAAAGACAGTGATGTCAACACTCAGACGTCACAGTCTGTTTCATCACTGCGTATAGCATTAAACATATATTGCTTCTGGTTATTTAATTCAATGACCACATTTATATTTGCATACGCTTGATCCCAGATATTGAATTTTTAACCATAATACACTTATATATATGTATATATATATATATATAAACCTTAAAACATTCTATATGTATATATATATATATATATATATATATAGAGAGAGAGAGAGAGAGAGAGAGAGATACGTAGTTATTACCGCTACTGGTGCAAGTTACAGGAAATGTTGGAAAAAGGATAAAAGAAAGATGGCGATAGAAGATGGCAATTGACGTCGCATTTAACTTTTAGAAATTGTGACTATCACAGAATCAAATATACGGAAATGAGTTTCACAGGTGCGAAGTACGAGAAAAGAAAATACTAGAGTAGAAGTGGCGCTTGCATTTGACTATTCTGATGATAAAATGGTAGGAGAGAGTTGACGATCTAGTAGCACGAGGCTTCTGAAATGATCGCAATTATAATACACTTAGAGTGAATTGAACTTACCACTTAGTTGTGAAAGATTCCAGCAAAGTAAGCTTGCTAAAATTTGCGCGACGCTAGAGTGTCCCAATTTATTACTAAATTAGGTGCATTGACAAGAAAGACAATTATACTTTAAAATAAATATTTGTTACGTAAAATAAAGTGTTTTCATAGTTACGCAACTGTCTCGTGAATATATACATATATATATATATATATATATATATATATATATATATATGAGATTTTTCCGTATACGTAATTACTTGATTACATACTATAAAAACTGACGAAATGTTACAGATCTTTCTGCCTCTCTTCATATATATATATATATATATATATATATATATATATATATATATGTGCTAAAGATTTTTTGCTCAAGCAAATATAGAGATTGCAAGATAGATGAGCGTTTCTTCATATTGATTCGACGATTTTTACTTATTCACAAATGTCTTTGTTTCATCCGATTTTTCTGCAGATTCGAAAGTTCTGTTGACGATAATGACGGATCGATAGATCGATCGATAGATAGAAAACTGCATATTTGACAACCTCTCCGCCTGTAAGTGGGTTATAATCCAGGTGTATAATCACGCATTAAGATCACGCATTTGAATATAAGTAAATGTATTTTTTGACATAGTCCAATATATGTGTTTATATATATATATATATATATATATATATATATATATATATACAAATACATATATATATATGTTTATATGTGTGTGTGTATGTGATTAAAACAAAAGATTGTCTACGTGTGCTTCTTATAATATATAAATTAATGTGCCAGTTAATAAAATTTGAGGAATAAAATTTGAAATATATGTTTACACAGAGATTATAATTTCAGGGAGACCTCTAACCAACTACATCAACATTCTTTGGAAAAGTAAGTAACCATTTTTATTTAATTATTTTTTTTGTTGAAAATACGGGCGTGTCCAAAAATTCCGAGTTGAAATTCTTTCTCTTCGTGATTCAGTTTAATCAAAAGGCATTTATATAATAAATATCATCAATTTCATTACCGATATTTTTAAAATATTTTCTTGGTTTGCTAACTTCTCAAATTTTATTAACCGCACCATTAGATTTACACACTTAAACACAAACAAACAAATACACACACACACACACACACACACATACACACATATATATATATATATATATATATATATATATATATATATAGTCCTGCACAGACAGGACTGTTTCGCTGTATCACAGCTTATACAGTTAGACATCCGCTTGCTTCTAGCCAGGATTGAAACCTAACCGAATTGACCGGCGATTCTTCCTCTGTGGTATGGTCACTCAGTAGATGAAGGCAAACTTTAGTTTGTTATATACAGTGTAAAAACACGCGAGTAGCTGAGAGTGCTCAAATTCATTACTGAATGGTAATACTTGCAATTGTCGTAAAACAACTAATATCCTCTGCAAAATAGATGCCTTACAGTTTCCATAGTGTGCCAAGCTACTATCGCTACTACAGAAAATCAAAATCTTATCATACATTATATTAGGAACACTTTCCAAGTCTAATTTTTATCAGAATAAATTATACTTTAATAATAAAATCTATAGTAACTCAACTTCTCTCTCCCAATACTATTAGCAATTTGGAAGATCCTAATAAAACTCCTAGAGTAAAATCGTAAAAAAAAGCTAGAACATGTAAATCGTTACTTGAAATATGTTCTTTGCTCACAAGAAAAAATAGATATAATTAAATTTCTCATACTCATAAATAATTTATTAATAATAATTAATTATTAAACCAACGTAATGATATTACCATTTACTGCAATCATAAGATAATTCACACTCTTAAATATATTTAAACTTATCTTAATATGTTTATTATGTTGTATGATCTATAATCCTACCCCTTTTAGTTAATTATATATATTTTGACGCTAATGTATGTATTAACGGTGACATTGCTGTGTAGGCTTATTTTCATTACTAATCATCTTTAAAATCTAGAAATTATGCTTTTAAAATTTATCTTTATGTCCTTACTTTTATCTATTCAAATATTTTATATTTTAAACTATTTAAAACTAATATTTTATTTCTTTTATTGTTCTTATTTTTTTTAATTCTCGTTGCTTTAGCTACAGTTTTGTTCAATTCATATTTAAACAAATAACACTTCATGTTGGGTAAATTTCGCTACACTTTGCCCTAATATTCATTAGTCTACACACACAATTCTTTTAAAATATAATAATCACCCACCCCAATACTAATACTATCGTATCTAATACTAATACTATTATATTTTTATTTTCAATTATGATTTTGTCATTTTAAATTTCATTATTAATACCTGTATGACCTGGTAATTGAACCACAATTCATTGCCTGATGATGCTGCATTGAAAACCAAAACTTAATAGATTTTGATTTGCATTATGCTATTATCATAACAATAATTATAACTATATATCAGTAAATGCTCGACTTCTTTATTGAGAACTGTTTTACAAAGTAAATATTAAACTGTGGAATGTATATATTCCATGAGTTTCAAACCACCCCCATATATATATATATATATATATATATATATATATATATATATATAAGAAAAACTTAAGGCAGACACATTATTTCATGGTAAATCGGAACTATAGGTCTATTTCAGTCGAACCATCATCAGCTTCCGTCTTTATTGTACAGAAGATTTTACACGAATGAATCCTACCTCTGTATGTACAGGAACTCATTTGAATTCTTCTATATCTACACCACATTCTTATATATATATATATATCCGGCCATAATAACCCCCACCAGTTTATTTTTGTAATTGATATGTTTCATACTATTTTTAGTATTTCTTACCAAATTGATTATTCTAAATGAAAATAGAATGCTTCTTTTGTTATTATTACTTTTCAAAATTTTAGAAGGCAACCAGGAAGCCTTTGATTCGACTAGCCAATAAGAAGAGACTAGCATGGAGAAGAGAGCCCAAACACTGGACACTAGAACAGTTCATTTGATGCACTTGCTATAGTATTAACAAAAGAACTACTCTATTTTCATTTAGAATTTTCCACTTGGCAATAAATACTGAAAATAGTATAAAATACCACATTAAAAAAACAAATTGAATGTCCTATATATATATATATATATATATATATATATATATATGTGTGTGTGTGTGTGTGTGTGTGTGTGTGGTATCTCAGTTTAGTGTCAGAAATAAGTGCTGAAATAAAATTTACCAACACGAAAAACAGAATAAGAGAAAGGAGTTCAAATAAATACTGAAAAAGTTCATATTATTTTGGTACTAATCCCCATGGAAAAAGGCATGCTTTTGATTTCTTTCTGATCTGTCTTTCTTATCTTCTTCTTACTCAATAATCGCACTGATCCATTTATGGAACAATATATGCAAATTTCGCGGAGGATTTTTTGTAATATATTTTGTATCCAAACACACGTGTTTGCAAAAGTAGTTATCCAATCTCAATTTCAGACACCAACGCCAGTACATATAAGCTTATTCAACATCTACAGAGCACATATGTGGTTTATACTTCAACTTTAGTTACATTTACTGGGAAACAGCACATTATTTAGCGAGAACAATAGTGCAGACAAGGTCAGTAAGCTGAAACCCTTCGGTCCCGATTATTTGTGAATTAGTTCTCGCACAACCATCGAAGACCTAAGAATAGTTCCGTCTATTCAATCTTACTCACAAATCTACAAAGTTTAAAATCAAGCCTGGATTTCATGATCAAATAGCGAACATTCTATTCACGCTAATAGGGGTTTATGTTATTTTGCAGGAGAGCAACTATTTTTTCCCAGTTATTTTTGTTTGTTTGTTTAAAGTTAATTCTTTAAATTGTTTGCACTAAGGATCTTGAATTTGTTGGCTTTATTTGTTATTTCTATTGTAATTTTCTGAGATTTTATTTCTTATTGCTTCGTTTGGTCGCAATGTTTAGTATTTGTTTTGATATAAACTTATACATTTTAGTGATGCGTTATTAGCTGTTTAGCGTTTGGGTTCATGACGTGTTTGTTGAGAGGTTAATAGGTACTTGGATTTGTGCCTGCGTTTGAAAATGAGAACTTATCATTTGTTTAAGGGTTTTATATTTTCCAAAAATTGTTTTTGATGTGTTTGTTAAAACATTAGCTAGATATTAAATTGCTATAATTTGATTAATTTTGAAATCTTATAAACTTATTTATAAATGGAACATTGTCTGTGTGTGTGTATGTGTGTGTGTCTGTGTGTGTGTGTCCGTTACCTATAGACTCCGAAACGGCTAAACCATGTTTTTTGAAAATTTACACAGTTGTACTATAAGCACCTACGAATGTTCTTAGATAGGTTTTGTGTCGAGGTACCCCAGATAAATATCAAACATCGATAATCGAAAAACATCAGGTTATAGAAGGAGTGCTCCTATTTTAATCAAATGTGATACACACATAGGCAAAGACATAAGAAACGATATTCAGAAGTTTCAATGTTGCAGTTCTTACAATAGTGCAGAAAATCGATAATATGTACATATAAGGCAAGTTGTTTGTGTGTGTGTCTGTTTATCTGCCTGTATGTCCCTATTTTTTCAGACCTTTTATTTTAGTTTTTGCTTCGGGTTTGGCTCTAAGGAGGCATAATTGTAGTTCTTAGTCTCAGCCATGATACTATTTACTCAGAGGACTTATTTAGCCTTCAAAATTCAGTTTACGACGAAAAAAACTTATTTGATATCGATACCAGGAAATCAAAATTTGATTTATATCCATTCATTTTATTTTCAGCCTACCGTTTCGCTTTAACTGGAAACAAATATTGCTTTTTAGTCTTTCGTGCCAACGTTTAAAATGTCTGAGCTCCAGGACCATGGATTAGTTTTAAAGCTTTTATTACACCCGAGCAACGCCGGGATATATGCTAGTAATTGAAATAAGTGGAATAATTTCCCCTGTTTTAAAATATATGTATTGTTGTGGGATCTACCCTTTTTCTATGATAACGGACTCGACTTGAGTAGACATATACTCATGCCGTAATGAGATCCAGAGAGAGTAACGGACTGATCTCTAAGTTAACGAGAGATTCCGAAGTAATACATGGAATACCGAGTCAGTAGTCATAGTAGCTCTGAGCTCTACTCAACCATAATAATATTCACGGATATACAATCTCCAGCACGGCTTTACTTCAAAAACTTGTATATATCTATTCCTTACTAATCGTATTCCTGGATTACTAAACTGCGTTTAATATAACGTATTTTTCTATCTCAAATATCTATTTTTGTTGTTCATTATTTTGTTGTTCATTATTTATCCAGAATCCACAACATATATTAAATAGGGTTTTCTCCTGAGCATACTTTGTTTAGCTATTTAAACACGAGCACGCTGTAAACTTTAGCACAGACCTAATATAAGTGATTGAATCATTTTACTTATCTAAGATAGTCTGCCATTGAGAGACTCGTCAATATTGCTATTTCATTCTCGGCCTTTTCAATTTAAATTATTAACCAAATACGTTTTAAAGTTTCAGATATATCTAAACAAAATATAGTTTGTCGAAAGCTTCGCTTCTTAATTTGGTAATGTCTCCGACTGGCTTGTTCTTCCAGAAGGGTGATAGGAATCATTGCGAATTAAGAACAAGACTTGGAGTTTGATTCAATAAAAAGTTGAAACTGAAATGTTCGAAAAGATGAATAAAACAAAAAAGGCTGACTAGTCTCTAGTCGTTTTTCTATCTCTCTTTCTTTATTTCTTTCTTTCTTTCTCTCTCTCTCTCTCTCTTTCTATCTCTCTCTCTGTCTTTTCTAGCGTAGTAAGAAAGAATAGATCGCCAGTTGAACATTGAGTAAATATTACCGTTCACTGTTACATGCGAATGACGCAGGAAGAAATTTGCTGCAAGGCACAATGTTGATAAGCGAGATAACGTAATACAACTTAACAGGACTTTTTGTAGAAATAGCAAAAATTATCACACTAATATCAACTTTTGCACCATTAGATTTTTTTTTTCAGATTTAATATCATAAAAACGGCTTTTAAAATTTTATGCTAACGGTTTCATATGTTTTTTATTGAATGAGGATTTAACTGTCTCTAATCATATTTTCATCAATTGCATTACTTCTTTTTTGAAAGTATTCAAAAAAATTATTAATACGTCAATAAACAGTAGTTTACAAAAATTAAAAATATAGAAAATAAAAGACAGTGTAAATCGGATAAATTTACAGTGTTAAGATTTTGTTCTGAAAGCAATGTTACGGTGAGAGCCATTTTCTTTCATACAACTTTGGTTGTTGCTGGTTTTTACCCCGATTCTTCACCATTACATACCAAACCATAACCTAGCTCAGAGCCACTACTTTATAGAATATACTTCTGAGAGGATACCTCTCTGATTCGCGGTTACGTCTCTTCATTTTATAGTCGAAGTTTGTAGATACAACCGTAAGTTCTATGCTAACAGTTTCTTTTCTTATATTTCATGCTTGTATAAATCTTTTCCAGCATCTCGCTTTGCAGTCAACTTTGATATTCAAAGACTTAAATGAATTTAAGTAATTATATTCTGTCTCTTTCATTAACCTCCTTTCATTTCAATTTTTTTTTAAACTAATGATTTTTCTCTATTATTTTCTAATATTATCTCACAGTGAATAGCTCCTTGCATTTCAGTGGCTTTATTATTTTGTTTTACGTGAAGTGATTAAAAATGCTACGATCTCAACATCTTTAAATCTGAGATAAACTGTTATCGATCCTATATAGTCTCAGAATCTGCACTTCATATAACAAACTCATTGAATAAACCTCTACTTTGAGGGGCTCTTTTATCTTATATTTTGTGAAAATTTATTTTTAAAAATGCTTAAATAGACATGCAGCCCAAGAAGCATAAAATTTATCTCTAACATGGTTCCCTAATATAATAAAAAATATTTTAGATGGTAACTGAATATAATGTATAAAACTCAGTTACTGTGTATATCCACTGAAAACCTATGGAATGAATTAAATATATATCTGTCGATGTGTATAGACATGCAAATATGAAGTAAAACTAAAATCGTAATGAATGCCTCATATATATATATATATATATATATATATATATATATATATATATATACAGGCACACACACTATCGGCATAATCATTAGGCCACCCCAGTGTTTTTAAAAAAATGATGCATTTCATAATAATTTTTAGTATTTATTGCCAAGTGAATAATTTTAAATGAAAATAGAATTATTTTTTTTTGTTAATACTGCACAATAACATGTGCATCAAATGAATTTATAAATATTTAATAATTACCTATATTGCTGTTTCATCACTGAAAGAATGAAAAAAAAATAGGGTGATTCGGGAGAGTTCATTTTGCTTCCTTGCTGTGTTAAATTTTGCAAAGTAATAATAACAAAAAACATTCTATTTTCATTTAGAATTGTCCACTTGGCAATAAATACTACAAAGTAGTAAGAAATACGTCATTTCTTAAAAAAAAAACCTGAGGTTGGCTAATAATTATGACCGGTAGTGTGTATATATATATATATCCACGACAAAGGTACATTTGTTTTGACATTGAAATATAAGAAATATAAATATAAGAAAAGAGGCTTTCCATTCCTTTACATACCGCCTGATGAGACATTGAAGTTTCAATGTCAAAACAAATGTACCTTTGTCGTGGATATATATATATAAATTATATACATTTTCTAAAATCTAATTTATAATAAATATTCACAGCTCTATATATTATATATTGAGCACTGTTTTAAATTAATGTTTTGGACGTTGTAAGAATTCTTTCTTCGTTCTGTATTCACACGGATATATATATATATATATATATATATATATATATATATATATATATATATATATATATATATATATATAACCGATTTAGTGACTCATGCTTAACAGAAAAATATTTGTATATTAAGTTTTTATAAATTAATAACATACATGTAATAAATGTTTTAATATTCATTTCACACACCTTCCGCGATTTATATAAATAAGTGATTGTTGATATTGATGGTTTACATGAATGTTATTATTAATTTTGTAGATAAAGTCGTTTTCTTTTATGGACGACCAACTCAACGTTAGATCACAGCTTAAGAATAATGGAAATTAAGCTATATGTTTTTAATTGTATATCACCAAAATTTAGCAAACATTATGATTTATATTATCACGTTCCGTGTGTGAAATATATAACCACAACAAAGTTAAAAAGATTAAAATTTTAACTCCAATTTTGTTATTATCATGTTGCTCTAAATTTACAAGAGATAGATAAAAAAAAAGTATTGTTATATCTAGACTGAAACTACTCAACCTTCAGTAGCCAAACATCATAGATTTTAAAAGCCTTCACACTGATTTGTTGGCGATGAATTATGTTTAAGCCAACAATCCTTTCGCTACAGATAAAATTTCAGATAAATATTTCTATTCTATCGCTATTTCCATGGCAAATGTTCAGACAAGCTATATTTCTTAGGTCTACCAGCCTTCCGACTGAAACCCTAACATATATATATATAACAATACCTCCACTCGTGTTCATCACTTGATTTGATATTAATGAGAAACTTAATGGGACAGCTTCGGAGAAAAGGATGGAAACTAGTTGTTGTTATAAATAGTTTCCTTGCTCAAATTTTTCGAATAATTTAGATCATAACTTGTATATCATAATGTACACCTAAATAAGCATGTAAGTGCGTTTATTATTTTTTAATATTCATGCAGATATGCATTTAAGATTTTTCTTCATGAGGAAATATTTTAAAAAGAGAACTGCCCACGTAAATCCAACGTCAGTGGCATTAATCTCACTATCTTCGTTTTCAATTATGAACCGTTTGAGTTAATGGTTCTTATTTATTTTCTTTCTTTCTGGTATCTTAAGCCCAAATTGTTTTTGTTTGTTTTTAATCATTTCACCCCAAGTAAGGCAAAAAAAAAAAACCACACAAAAAAAAGACGCTAAAACGCAGGATTCTGAGTGTGAAAGAATATAAGAAAAAAAGCAACATTATTACGCACTGAGAACAATAAAAAGACATAAGTAAAGTTAACGATTCACATTGCATTGATATTTTTGAAGATCAAAGTTGACTGAGAAGCAAGAAGCCGGAAGAGAGTTCTGCAAGCAAGTAATCTGGTAGAAAAAAAATTAGCTTAGGACTTATCGTTACATTTCAGCTGCAAAACGATGAAGTCTTACCGATAAACTAGTACAGCACTAAAATTCATTGAGTTTATCAGTTTTGGTTTTTCTTATGGTAACATTAATTGAAGTCATGTACAGCGTGGTAGAGCTGTTTAAACTCAACAATATATTTAGAGAAACTCAGAAAATATACTGGGGATCAGTATATATATATATATATATATATATATATATATAAGTTGGGAACATCAGCCGATTACGCAATGATGGTTTCGACCTTTTCGGTTTTAAAAAAATTATGATTAATGAGATTTAAAAAAGGGTTTTAAAAACTTTAGAAGAAAATTTACACAAAAATAAAATAGCATATAAACCTCAAATAGATTAACCAAAAAAAAAGTAAAATGCTTCGTGAATGAAGATTTAGAAAATGGGGATGCCCAGGTAAATCTAAAATCAGCGCCATAAAACTCACTAAAATGAACCTTGCAAAACGTAATATTATTTCGTTTTACCCATCTTTTCATTTAGAAGTAAAATCCAAAATAGGGAAAATATTTTTGAACTACTTAATTTACACTTCCCTTAAAATTCCGAACTACTAAAAATATTTGATAGAAGTACGGTTAAATTAAGTTACAGCTGTACTTCCAATTTAGAAAATCACATAAATATGCAAAATATCAAAAATTTCAAAATTAACGTGCGGCAAAATACCGTTGATGATAAATGTAATTAGAGAGATAAAAACAAATGTCCGCTTAAAGGTGTTTGTAAAACCGAAAATGGTATTTACAAAGTAGAAGTCGAAGATAAAATAAGTGTGTACCGAAGACGGATTAAAAACATTATGAAATAATCACAAGTCAAAATTCAAACAAGAAAAAGCTTAAAAGTAGAACCAAACTAGCCAAATAGGTAGGAAATTAAAAAAAAAAATGAGAGGCCCTCCACGTGACGTGGAAAATATTCAGAAACTAAACATTACAATGGTGGTGATATCTGCAGATTAGACCAAGAAGAAAGGATGGCTGTAGTATTATTTCCAAAACGACAAAATGAAATATTCAAAACAATTTTCGGATGAAAGGATCTCCAATAACAAGCAACTCCTTTATTCTGAACTTCGGGTGATCTTTTTGAAGCTTTAACCGTTAAGCAATCAGTCAATATAAATCACGTGGCACGACAGAAAAGATCAAAATCGGCTGTTCTTTCCATCTTAAATATTAAAAATGGTCTACATGTTAATGTTTAATATTCCTTCAAATATGTATTGAGTACTTTCTTACACAAAAGTTTACTGGTTCAATTTAAATCTTATTTAAATTTTGCCTATAATTCCTTAGTACACAGCCTTTGAGATTTCACTCACCCAATCAACTCAGTCGATTAAAAAAATAATTGGACGAATTAAAGTTTATTGATTTGCGCGCCAGAGGTCGATTAAAAATCTCGCAGTAAATCGTGTCCCTTCAAATATATATAAAAAGAAATTTGATTCCTTTTACAACCCAAAAGTATGTCATTGAAGATTCACAAGTTAATAAGAATGACCTACAATGACATTATTGAAATCTTGGCTTTTATCGTCCCGTTCAGTGTAAATATTCGTTTAATTAACGCTTCAGAGTGGAGCCAAAATGTCTCCGTCGCCCAGGTTAATGACGCTCACAATTTTTTGGAAAAAGGTCATCCTATGTTTCCTCCACACTTACGAAAAGTAAAAACGAACGTTTGAAAGAGAGAAAACAAAATAAGCATACTTCTTTCAAACACGTACCGAAAAACAAATAATACAAGTATGTCATTTTTTATAGAAAATCGTTGAGAAAATCAGATTTGTTATTTTTTATAATCTATGAGATTGAGATTGCAGTCAAACAGAAAAAAAAAACTACGAATTTAGGTACCTCCACTAAATTGCTCGCCATCCAAAAAAAAAAAAAGAAAAAGAAAACAGAATATTATTATGTTAAAATTTTATCATTAAAATGTTTAAGTTATTAACAAACGGAAAGATCATATTTTTAAAATCCTTTTTAACATTTCGAAATGTTAATTAAAATTCCATTTTTGTTTTTCGTCAGAGATTTACGCAATGTTTACATGAGGCGACTATTAAGAAAATGGAGTCGGTCGAGTAAAATGATTTTCGGACGAGTAAATATTTCCTCGCTCTTGAGCGACGGTCGAGTGACTTCATTTCAAATCTCAAATGCTGCACACACACACACACACACACACACACACACACACACACACACACACATATATATATATATATATATATATATATATATATATATATATATATAAACCACCCCTAACGAGTGAAAACAATATAGCGGTGTCTTAGCGATACTTCGAAATCATCATGAACGTGCTCAGTTAAAGTGACAAACTGATCTGATTATTAGTGCCTACCATCACCCGGCATCAACTTTACGAAAAAGGCCAGCTTTACAAATTACATTTTATATATGTATATATATATATATATATATATATATATATATATCCCACTCCGATACTTTCCGAATGGCAAAAAAATCGAGACATACCTGATGATAATGTGAAAGATACTTTGACTAAGCATCGAAACACTGACAACCTGAAACACATTTCAGCTTTTATTAGCATTGATTTACCATAAATAAACTTTCTGAGTGAATTTTGTCTTATACACACAAGAAATATTATACTAACACGTGTACATATACAAGCACCCTCTCATATATATATATATATATATATATATATATATATATATATATAAGAAGAAAGAAGTCAATTCTGTGTATGTATAAAAACATGAAAGCAATTAAGATTAGATCAAGAATCAATATTATGTCTGAAGTTGACGTCCATAAACATCGAAATAATAGAGAAATCAATGGTTTTGAAAATAAAAATGAAATATTAACTTATAACAGTTTTTTGGCAATAGCTTTTATTCTTTGCTTGCATATATATATATATATATATATGTGTGTGTGTGTGTGTGTGTGTGTGTGTGTGTGTGTGTGTGTGTGTGACCAGAGATGCTGAAATTTGCCTGATCTGACCCACTTCCTAATACCATTATTTCAATGACAAAACATCAGATTTAATTTAGGAGAGGTTACAGAAACTTTAGAAGCGATATGCCATGTGAATTGAACAGGGAGGTATATATACTGAATAGCAAGAAAGTTTAATGGCTTGGGGGTCATTTATCTTGGCGCTTCCAAGAAAATTTCTGCGCATACAAGTAAACAGATACACATATGTAACCATGCGCTGGCAGGTATACACAAACACCAACACGCACATAGGGAATTATACTGGCATTCCATTGTTTTTTCATTCACGACCACACACAAATTCAGACAAGCACCATACACATGCAACTTTTACAATATTTAAGCATAAACACATACTGTGTAAAATAGCGAAATTATAGATTTGTCTTAAACACATATACAGGTGCTCAAGGCGGTAACTCAGTATATATATATAGGTTTTGTAATAAATGACACACAAGGTGCTATGATTAAGTACTTTTATATAATTTTTTTCTTTTCTAAATTATATACAAATTTTCCTAATGTTTTATTTTTCCAAGTATTTTTGTGTATACTTTTAGTAATAATCAAAGATATATATATATATATATATATATATATATATATATATATATATTTTACTTTTAACAGAATATATATATATATATTGTTGATTATACAAATATAAAATAAGACATTCCTGTAACTAGACATACATATATGAAACAATCTACATATTGAGTTAAAATTAAAATAAAATGCCTCCTTGATAATGGTTAAAATTATAGCCGATGCGCCCAGATAAAGAAACCAAATTATTACTAATTATTTCTGATAAACACAATCATAATTTACCCTCAGTAGCACTAGATGTCTTCAATGCATGTTCCCCACTATCTTTTTTCATGTGGCTAATATTTACATGATAGTTGAAGTTAATACTCTACGTCAGCTTCCCATTCGCCCATTTTCCGCTAAAAGTATAGCATAAAAAGATACACTATTCTTTACTACTCGACAAAAATTGAATAATCTGGTGTTCCTCTATACTAATGTTGAACCAATACAAGGCCCAAGGGACACACAAGTTTATTGTGTGGTATTGTATGAGCGCATGAAAAAGTAAAGTTCATGTTTGTCTATGAAGGAAAGAAAACGGTTAACCTGAAGAAGGCGGGATTGCATGCATTGCGAAAACATCCTGTCATTTATTCGCTCCACAAAGCAGCAGTTTTGGGGGAAAGCTTTCTGAATAGACTTTACAAGGCAATGGGGATGATTCATACATGTGTACATAGCATGGGGGTCTAAGTAATGTAGCCGGAATTCCATGAAAATAGTGATAGAGCAGCGACAACCTCGTAAAGCTTCGTCTGTGAGTAACAGCTTCTAAAGTGAAAAATAGTTCATCACCGACTAGGCTAAGTAGACAGATAGCTCAATCCAAAAATAGCACAAATACACCATTTTGGTTTAGTCTAGCTTTTGTAAAAACAGAGCATATCAAGGGTAGTAATATACTGAATGAAGTGGTAAGATGAATCGAGCATCATATGAGTTACACTTGAAGTCTGAGGACAGCTTGAATCCCAAAAGACGTTCAAAAGGGTCCTTCTTGAGAAAAACCCATCCATTGCGATAAGTGACCCCTCAATATCTGCTAGGTGGTTTTGGAAGATTTCCAGTTTGGTTTTAGCCGTACGAAATTTTATCAGCCAGTCCTTTTGTCATTGATCAACCTGTTTGAGGTCAGAGTTGAGATTAGCTGCTATATTTTGGTCTGCGTCAGGTAAAAACGGAAGTCTAAATATGCCCGAATCTTTACCATATGAACATGCCGTGAGTATTTTGGTGATTAAATTATCACAGATGTGTATGTCGAAAAAGTCGAAATCCATACTGCGGAAAATCAAATATCACACACACACACACACACACGCGCGCGCGCGCGCACACACATACACACACACACACACACACACACACACACACACACACACACATATATATATATATATATATATATAAAGAAAACAAACAAAGAAAGTAACTTGAAGAGTCAACGAACCTACGTAGGTTTCACCTAACCGGATCTTCAGGGAAGGTTGGCTCCGCTTGAAGATCCGGTTAGGTGAAACCTACGTAGGTTCGTTGACTCTTCAAGTTACTTTCTTTGTTTGTTCTATATATATATATATATATATATATATATATATATATATATATATTATGGACTTTCCCGTTGATTTCGACGTATGAGTGTCTAACTCAGTTAGACTGTCACACAAAGAATTGTTTAGAGTGGTGAAGGCTTGTGTAGCACCATCCACACTTTTTGGAACAAACAATCAGTGCAGATGTTCGCCACAAATCGCATGAACAGTACACCTCAGTTATTTAACCCATAACTGGAGGGAATGAACGGATTAATACCTTTCCGAAGGGTACCAGTGCGCAAGTGAATGCAGAGTGTTCGACTCAAATTGGAACACGGCTCACCGATTTCCATTTCCAAACCTACCTCTACCGCACCACATCGCACCTCCGTCCATAAACGCTTACAGCTCCTGCTATTCCCAAGCAGTCACGCATCTAAGTGCTGACCAGGTTTAACGTTGCTTAACTTCCGTGATCGAGCGGGAACCGGTGTATTCAACGTGATATTACCGTATATATATATATATATATATAGGTCTGTTTTGCTGTTCATCGGTAAGGTTAGATATCCGATTCCTTTTAGCCATGATTAAAATCCGACATCGGTCGGTAATTCTACCTCTGAGCTATGGTCGATAGGTAGAAGGAGGCAGACTTTTAGCGCGTGATATACCATGTACACATACGCCAGTAACTAAGAGTATTCTAATTGATTACTAAATGAACGATGAGTAGATGCTAGAGTAGCTCCTGTTTTTCGCAAGTCTACCATTCTTCCAGAGTGCTCAATCAGGTTGTGATAGCGTAAAAAATCTTTTGATTATCTATCTATCTATCTATCTATCTATCTATAAACATCTGTTGCTGGTAACCAGTGACTTAACTTATATGTACTTACGTGCAATTACCCTTGAAAAAGCTACAAATCCAACTATTATCAGTGCTCTATTGGGTATTTACTAAAAAGTTTCTAAGCAAAATTATCTATATAAATTTCTCATCTCAAAAATATTTTCTGGGTTTATATAATCTACAAAAGATTGTGCCAAAAAAAAAAACTAGGAAAGCAGGGATGTGGAAGTGAGTCCCACAAGCGAGAAGTGCTCGAGAGAAAGTTACTAGTATAGATTCTTTTGTTTTTAAATGTTTTTAGGATTTCACGCAAGTGAACACATTTACGCAAAGGTTTACAGAGAGTGAAAATGAAAGAGAAGACTGGGTATATTGAAAAATTCCAGTTGAATTCCTTGCATTCACTTACGCACAAATACTGTTGCGAAAGGTAACAATCCACCTCTTTCCTCCAGTTATGGGTTAAATAATAGGACATATTGGGTTCTATATCATTAGCTGGCAACCAGTCCACCGCAGAAAGCTATGGCAACCTACTGCGGGATAATCTTCTGCCCAGTCAGTCATGTCTCTTTCGAGACATGATCGCTCAAAGCGTGTATCACGTATGGCACTTAACTGATTGTGAGGAAAGAATAAAAAAGATAGAATATGGAATTTGAGGTGGCATCTAAATTTTTAAAGGTTGTAGTTTTCAGGAAATCAGGAAAACGAAAGAACGTTCCATAGGCGGGAATGCTAGAATAGAAACTGTTGGAGTAGAAGCAGTAAAAAGGTGGGACCTGAAAGCCTATCTAGTATCACGCTTAAGTTCATGTGTTCGGAACACCAGGGGAGGGATCTCAGCAGGTTAGTTTCCATGAAAATATTTGTAGAAAAGACAGAGGGAAGCCACGTAGGGATCTCAGCAGGTTAGTTTCCATGAAAATATTTGTAGAAAAGACAGAGGGAAGCCACGTCACGTTGGTGAAAAAGTGACTGAAGTTGAAATGCTAAATCACGAACGACTACATTGCAGATCATTCTTTAGTTTTGTCAAAAACATTCATATGCATAGCATGTGCACCAGACCAGCTATTGCAAAAGTATTCAATCCACGCATGAATGGCAGATTCATAAATTGACAAGGTAGACTATGACAAGAAAAGACTAGTCATCCAACTTCCCTTGCAATAGATGCACAGATTGATTCGATGTAGTTATTCTATTTCTAATTAGTTGAGAAAAAAATGAAGCCAAGCAGGCGCAAAGTTTTCCTCTCAAGAAGACTAGCAAACTAATGTGGAACAGGGATGTTTCTCCATAGTGTTTAAACAAGAGATGTTTTATTTTGGAAGGATTGAAATTGATAAGCCATTTCACGTCCCAATTATACACTGATTAGATGTAGTTTTCCAGAACATCAGCCAGGTTTACTTTGTCACCTCTGATAGATTCTCTATTCAGACGTAAGCAGCCTTTGAAATTTGAAAATGAAATCATTAATCTGGCGGTCGAGAGCGAGGGAAAATTTACTCACTCTAAAATCATTTAAATCGACCGACTCCATTTGCTTAATAGTGGCCTTACGTAAATATTGTGCGAATCGCTGATGGAAAACAAGAAATTAAACTTTAATTAAAATTTCTAGCATATTAGAAAGGATTTAAAATTAAAAAAAATAATAACAACAAAATTTGATTTTTCTTCTTAAATAACATAAACATTTGATAATAAAACTTTGTTTTTAATTAAGTTTGAGCCTTTTTAACATCATTATATACTGTTTTGTTTTTGGGGGTTGGCAATTGAGTGGAGGTATCTAAATTCGTAGTTTCTTTCTTCTGTTTGACTACACCCTCAATCTCATAGACGATAAAATTATAACAAATCTGATTTTCTCAACGATTTTTATAAAAAAATTACTTACTTGTATAATTTGTATAATTTGTATTTCAGTGTGTGGTTGAAAGAAGTATGCTTATTTTGTTTTCTTTCTTTCAAATGTTTGTTTTTAATTTTCATAAGCGGAGAGGAAATATAGGATAATATTTTTTCAAACATCAGTGAGCATTTTTATTCTGGGCGACGATGACATGTTGGCTCTACTCTGAAAATGTTAATTAAACGAATGTTTACACTGATCGGGACGATAAAAGCCAAGAGTTCAATAATGTCATTATAAGGTCATTCTAACTTGTGAATATTCAATGGCATAATTTTGGATTGCAAAAGAAATCACATTTTCCTTTTATATGTATTTTAACGGTCACGTTTCATTGCGAGATTTTTAATCGACCTCGGGCGAGTAAAGCAATAAATTTTAATCGCCCAATTAAGTTTTTAATCGACTGAGTCGATCGAGCAAGTGAAATCTCAAAGACTGGACGTGAGTAAATGATAGTGTCATCTACCTACTAGCTTATAGTTATATTTTCATTAATAAAGTGATGAGACTTAGATTCACATTTAAAATTGAGTAAATTCGTTAATTCTAAGTACCATAGATTTAAGCTTATCAGAACAGCCACCATGAAAATGTTTATTGAAGAGATGCATTGCAGCAAATTTAAGGCGGTGAGAAATTATCTGAAACCCAGGATTGATAACGTTGCGGATTTTTTGGATTTCGTTAAGAATCTTTTGATATATAGCAGAAGCACATGATCAGATGTGGGACCAATATTAGGCGCAAGGCGACATGCAGTTTTATAAATATGCATATATATTTATAAATGACATTACATTTGTCGGGCATATCAGCTTTCTCCCAATAAAATTTGTATTGGCCAAAGAAATGAAAGTAAAACTGTCCGAATATATTTATATTTCTCTGAGAAATATATCCTGTGAGTTTCGGTTGATAATATCCATTCATATTACATATCTTGTTAATATTGTCATAAATATATGACGAGGCGGCTGAACGACTTCCAGAAAGTTGGCCAAGTGTAAGAACTGATATTTTGGAATTAATTTTTCTTTGTGCCTAGAACTTTTCGGCAGCTACCGTATATTATATATAATATATTGCAAACATCATTCATACTTTCAACTACATATGCAAAATATGAGCACACACACACACACACACACACACACACACACACACACAGACATATATATATATATAAATAACGAATCTTTACCAACTGCACAGTATACATGCATGTGTGTGTATATATATATATATATATATATATATATATATATATATGCATATATATTGTGCAGTTGGTAAAGTTTCGTTATTTTTTATTTTGCGTTTGCAGTTTTTTTTATTTTATTTTTTTCTTGTGGGTTGCACTGTATGATAAGCTTATTTGGACGCAATCTGCGAGAAAAAGAACTCCATAACACAATTCACCCCTCCAGAAATTTGAAAACGGTATGTTGTCATTCACACCGGTAGTCTCAATACGAGCATTTCAGAGAGTTTTGCTGGTAATCTTATAACAGTGTAGAGGATTCCGAAAGAGTTTGGCGATATATCATATCGACATCATTTTGTGTGGCGCGATATGTAGTGATGGCGACGTTATGCTTTCATTCATCATCCATTAAACGCAACAGGGAGTACTATATCAAGTGCCTTCAGGAGTCAGTGCTGCTCTGGTTCTAGAGAGTAGCTTCTAGAAGACACTAGATCTGGCAATAGGACTTTGCACCATGCCACACAAGCAGCAGAACCCAGTTTTGACTGTTAGATAAATTCTGCAATCACAACGCCTCTAACCTGGCCATGTAACTTCCGAGACTGCAACTTCTTTGATTACTAGCCCCACAAAAACTCCTTGTATCACTAGGAACTGAAGGCCTTCGAAAGCTGTATATATCGTTCACGTTTGACCGTTTTACTAAGGTCACCTTCAATGAATCGGAATTGAATCAGCAAACGTATGAACGCCAAAATTAGACAAATCAGTTGCTTAAATATAATAAATGCACAGACCTTGAAACGAATGCAGTAACATAAAACAGAATCAAATTTGAACATTGTTAAATTCTATTTAGTCACTTAATTGCCATGCCTGATACACGCTTAGGCGATCTTGTCTATTTAATTAATGACTAGATTTCCCGACAGTAGTTTCCCATTTCTTTCTGTGTTAGACTGTTTACTAATCAATGCTCTAGAACCCAATTTGACCTGATATTTAACTCATAGATGGAGAGAGAAGAGACATATTCATAACTTTCCGAATTCAACTGTAACTTGCTAATTTTACCGATAATATAAAAGAGCTAATTCATAAATTTTAAAAATTAATAAAATATTTAGACAGCACTTGTCAACACATTATTTAACCAAACATGTTTGAATGAACTACTGATGCCAATATATATATGTATATATATATATATATATATATATATATATATATATATATATATACGTATGTATCATCGAAAATACAAAAAAAAGTATTTTATAGTTCTGAATAATAAATTCACACTTTCGTCATTTTGTCTTCTTATTCACTTCTTTAAACCAAATTCTCTTCGAGGAATCGAGTCACAAAGAAACGGAATTTAATCGATCGTTTATCAGATCATTTCCGATCAGAAATCGATTGCCAGGAGAAAGAAAACTGCAATCTCTAAATAAAAGGAATTTTGCGATGAGAAAGTCAATATGCATATAATCATAGCACTGCATTGTTAATAACATCGTTGATGAAATGTACAATTTTAGCAAGTGTTCCATTCAAACATGATAGTCTAGTGGGAAGCTCTGACCTACATAGTATATCTATCATCAACTATGTATATCCGCATAGAAAATTATGTAAATTATTGGTTTTTATGAGTAGGATTTGGCACGTGCACACGACTTCTCACCATAAAACTGTGTTAGAGTTGACTTGTGGAATTGTGGGAAGTACTTTTATGAGAAAACTTTCAAAAACTTCATAAAGCCAAGTCCCACACTTACATAGACAATTGCATAGCATTTGCTCTTATTAACTCATCCCTTTGATATCTCAGGTCTGTGGACTTGTTGGAATTATGGGAAGTCCTTGTATGAGAAGTCTTTCAAAAAGTTTAAATGGTCAAGTTTAACACAAACGCACACACTTTTATCGCAGCTGATCTGGTGAGCTCTGCCCTTTGGTATCTCAGCATCGTGGGTTTGTAGAATTCTTGGAAGTTCTTGTCTGAGAAGGCTTAAAAAAATCTTCATAAAGCCAAGTCCCACACATACACATAAAATTTCAGGGTAATTGCTCTGATGATGTCTGCATTTTGGCATCATTGGCTTTGTGGGCTTGTGGAACTGAGGGAAACCATTATACCAATCAGTCAGTTAAGTGTCGTACATGATACACGCTTTGGGCAATGATGTCTCGAAAGAGATATGACTGACTGTGCAAAACGACATCCGGCAGTAGGCTGCCATTGCTTTCTGCGGATGACTAGTTGCCAACCAAGACTATAGAACTTAATCTATATTATTATTTAACCCATAACTGGAGGGAAGAGACGGATAAATACCTTTCACAAGGTATTTGTGCGTAAGTGAATGCAACGAATTCAACTGGAATTCGAATTCGGCTTCCCGATTTGTCATTCGGAGTCAATATCTACTGCACCACAACGCACATTTGTACCATAGATCTTTCAAAAACTTCATGAAGTAATTTCCAATCATACACAAACAATTTCATGTCAAATCCTCTGATGAGCTCTCTTCTTTGATATCTCTCTGATGAGCTCTCTTCTTTGATATCTCTCTGATGAGCTCTCTTCTTTGATATCTCTCTGATGAGCTCTCTTTGATATCTCTCTGATGAGCTCTCTTCTTTGATATCTCTCTGATGAGCTCTCTTTGATATCTCTCTGATGAGCTCTCTTCTTTGATATCTGAACTTCACCAATTAAAGTATGGTGTTAAATAGATAAGGAGATCTCATCATTTTTCTGTTGAAATTGCTAAGTATTTATTTCTTCTGTTGCAATTCTCGCGTGTGGAGATATGTTCCGTCTTGCGGGTTTCTGTCAACATATTTTTCCATTTGCCGTGTCATGTCAAGGGGCTTACTATTGAAGCTCTTTGCGATGTTCTGTTCTTTGCAGCTCTTAATAACTTCCATTTTTATATTTTCCTAACCTTGCTCCACCATTTACTTAAACTTCGCTATGTCGGCTATGCATTGTTTCTCTCTGTCTCTCTTGCCTTCCATATGACATGTGAATATCAAACATTCCAATCCCTCTTTCCTCATTATATTGCCAAAAGTCATTGACATTTTTCTTCCCGGTGTTCAGTACAAGGATTCTTTTTGTTTTTATTTTGTCTCTAAATCTTCGTCGTTGCTCAAATTTTCGGCCCGTGGAATCCTCAGCAATTACTTTGTATAATTACATTTCATTTCCTGTAATGAGATTTCGCGGTATTTACTCCCATATGTTATGACTTCTATTACGTAACAGTTCAGTATCTTTTTTTGTTACTAACGACATTTTTCTAATACTTAATACTTTACTCAGCTTTTGGAAGACATATTTAGTTATGCGTCTTCAAATCTTTGCGTTGCACTTTCCGTCCGCTATTAAAGCATTTGGTAGATATTTATATTTTTTACCTGTTTGATTTTTCAAACATTTCTTTTTTTTTATTTATCTTCATTACTATCTGTACTTCTTGAATTTTCCATTCTGTTCATGCTATCAAGAAACTGTCATCTGTATTTCTTACGCTGGACCTCTAATTCTGTCAAAATCGCATAACTGAATAAGTCCGGTGAGAAGACAGATCCTTGCCTTACACCACTTTCTAATTTCGTAATTTTACTTAATGCATTTTTTATTCGGGTGCCGGCGCTTCGCTACAAATATAGTAGCTGGATTATTCTACTAGCTCTCCCAAATATGCCAACGTTTCCGCGCTGTTCCTACAATTCTTTGTGACGTAAACTTAATGTTCATTAAACAAACAATGAAATAAATGACCGAGCTGATGTGTTTGCTCGGTAGACTTCCATCTTCGACGTGGATCTTAATTTTAACCGAAATAAACTGGGAAGCCATTTAACACAAAATACGTTTGAATGACGATAATGTCGCGAAGAAACGCAATGGAGTTACTGATATTCCTACGCGCATGCGCGCGCACACGCACACACAAATATATATATATATATATATATATATATATATATGAGCACTGAGTTAAACAGGAGGGATTGTTTCATGTTAAAAATAATCTTCCGGCTGAATGTGTTAGTTAACCTCCCAGAAACCACGCTGAATATAGCTCATGTGAGACGGAATATAATAATGAAATAATATCCAAAAGCTGGATAATTTTGTCTTTAATTTCACCAGAAATTTAAGCCAAAATGCAATGTTTAGAACGGCTTATGACAAAGCATAATATACATTGAAGGTTTGTTATATTTAACAATATATGTTTATACACACACACACACACACACACACATATATATATATATATATCCACAGACAGATCTGTTTCGCTGTATCACAGCTCATCAGTACAGTTAGACTGAGATTGCTTTTTAGCCCAGGATTGAAACCCGACCGAATTGGCGTCAGTCGGCGATTCTATCTCTGGACTACGAGCGTTCGGTAGTAGAAGGCAGACTTTTTAGCGCGTATATCATTATACACGCCCAATAGCCAGAGTGTTTTCAAAGTCTCTCATTCTTCCATCTGTGTGTGTGTCTGTGTGTCTGTGTGTGCGCGCGTGCGCGTAGGAACATTAGTAACTCAATTGCGTTTCTTCGTGACATTATCGTCATACAAAACGTATTGTGGTTTCCCAGTTTATTTCGTCATATCCACCTAGGTGTCCTTGACAAAATTCAACGGAGAATCTTTCATGTGATCGATTCTGATTTGGCAGCTCGGATACAGTGACTTTCTCACCGGCGCAATGTGCCTTCCCTGTGTCTCTTCCACAAATACTTTCACGGCTACTGCTCTTATGAACTTAGCTCACTGGTGCCCCCTATATATAAATTTACTCGAACAATAAGATTAGAAACTAGGTTCCATCGTTTTACTGTGAAACCAATAAATTGTAAACGCAAATTCTACTCCAGCAGCTTCTTTTCTCGCACTTCCCTTCCATTTACTTGCTTTCCCGACAGCTACAATCTCCAAGAATTTAAATGTAAAGTCAATAATCATCTCCTATCTCACTAACCTGGATCCTCTCTCTCATGCTCCTTTTTTCGTCAACTCGACTCTAATCAGTATTCTCATCCTTCTCATACCCACTTCCTGACACCCCCTATAACATGTCACTCTTTCTCATAACGTTCCTTCTATATATGCCCTGCAGAACACTTGCAATAAAATGTCTTGCTTGGGGCGATATGATTATAAAAAAAATGATATTATCCAACAAAGTCGACTCAGTGTTAAAGATCGTCACAAATGATAGTTTATTTTACACAGGTAAATATTTTTCCACATAATCTCATTTTTTTTTCAATGCATTATATTTCACACTACTCTATTGATCACATTTTTAGTAGAGAACGACCGTTATACATAGATAATGACAAATTAAATTAACTCCTTACCCAACTACGATCTTACCGATTCAGGCCCATGGATCATATAGATAGTACATTCTTACTGAAATGCTGTTATAAAGTGAGGTCAGCAATAACGTGGGTATAGATTATAATATATTTCCAACAATTATTCTTTAAGTTTAATAAAAAGCGAATTTGTAGTTTGCCAAAAAGGATTATCACTGCCAACGATTTATTATCACTCAAAATAACCAGACACGTCTTTCAAGGTTGCTGCTAAACCGAAATACTAAATTTAACCATTCCTTAACTCTCCTGAATTTCTTAACTGCAAGTGGAACGAAGAAAACCTCAAAGGCATGAATGGCGCACCTTCTCTGTCGAACATTGAAAAGAAATACAGCCGAAAAAGAGACAATAGATAAAAATTATTCACCACCTCGAGACACACCTTGGTGCGATAACGTCGCCCAAATGTCAGTCTAGAGGCCTTCAATCTTAATAAAAGGCTATTTCGAAATTTCCTTTTCAGACACGATCCAAGCATAGACACAATGTATATGATCTCAAATTGGGATATGAAGATACGCGATACCTAAAAGTATATCACGAACAAGGCTGTCTTTGATGAAAACGACGTCGTCAGCTCTCTTAAATATTAATATACATATTAGAAAAAGATAAAAATAGCTTCAAGCAGGAATAGTCCGTGTAAAACAGTGTTTATTAATATAATGCTGACATTCACCAAAGACGAATGAAAAAGGTATATATCTTTACTAAAGAAGTAAATACATAGAAAAAGCTTACATAAACACACACACACACACACACAAACACACACACACACACACACACACACACACACACATGAGTGCATCAAAAATAATTTTATATAATTTGGTGGTAGGTTTGTCACTCTAAAACAAGGAAAAATCCATAAAACAAAAACCTTCGTTTTGAAGTTATTTAGTTTTGAGTTATTATTTTTAGAGTGTACCATGGATAGTACATTTAAACAAAGTCTATCGTAAGTCGTAAACAACTCAAAAACAAAGAAATAAATTATCTGTTTCCTGTTATCTTTATTCTTTTTTTAATATATTCTCTTATTCACATGAATGGCCCTTGGCGTTTATATCCGGGAAAGTTTTCTAATTCCAAGAAGATTGCCCCATGCGATCTTAGGTTATTCTTTCATGTGCTTTCGACTTTCGTTATTGTACACTTTTTGCTTTCTTATTATTTTATCGATCTATTTTTTTCTTATAAGGACTTTAATATATATATATATATATATATATATAACAAAATTTCAAACAAAATAGAAACAGCTCTCTCTCTCTCATCCTTTCTCTGTCTATATCTGTCTATCTCTATCTCTCTCTATATATATAGATATGAAAATGACTTTTTGGTGATTTAAATGAACGCTCATTACGTCAAATGGCTTACGCATTCTAATGTCACTGATGTTTTCGGTATTCACACTTAAATGTTTTGTTGCTCAGTCACTTAATTAAATAGTAGATATTGCTATCGTTTTCTTAACGAATCTTATCAATATACTGCTTTACTTGACTTGTTCTTGACCTCCTCTCCTCGCTCTTGTCGTGCATCATTAATCTGCTCTGTTGGCAATGCGGATCAAACTACAGTATTTGATAATATTTCTTTATTAAAAATGTAATCTATTAGAAAAGAACCTCTTATCGACAAAACATCTTGCTGCAATCAGCGTACCGACTGGGATTCATTTCGTGACACTTTTTAAATTGATGTCTTTGGATTAAAAATTATGCCAGAAAGGTTTATTCTTAAAAATGGTCTTATTCATTGTAAAAAACACTAGGTCAATTTTTTCGTTCATTCACGGCGACTAGTTCCACTATAGATCAAATCAATCGCTTCTTCCGAGTTTTCCAACGTGATTTTAACGAGTTTGTTTGGTGTCTGCCCATAATAGTCGTTCGTTAACGTCTCCTTAAGATGCTAAGTCTTTGTTTTCTGATAGTTTTGTGGATTCCAGGTGAAGAACTGTATAAAATTATGAATGACAAAACAGATATTTGAGATAGAAAAATAAGTTATATTAAACGTAAAGATACAAACATGAACGCAGGTTAGTAAGCTTGGAATACGATTAATAAGGAATATATATATATATATACAAGTCTTTGAAGTGAAGCCTTGCTAGAATTAGTATGTCCACATGGAAACTGATGGGTGCTGTGTAATATTATTGAGGCTGAGGAGTGGATATCAGAGCTATATATGACTACTTATGCGGTATTTTCTGTGAAACTTCGGTATCGTTCGGTATCTTACGGTAACCTACTGATTTCATACGGTAACTTACTGTGGCCTGAATATATTTATACACAGGTCGAGTCCATTGTAATAGAAAAAGGGAACATCCCACAACAGATAGAATGAGGCACTGTATATCCTCTAACAGGTTTAGCTATATATATATATACATAAAAAAATTTTAAAACCATTTGTTTCTGATGAAAGGCCGAAGACGGTCTGAAATATCAAATATAATAATGGAAATAAATACTGTCAGAAAAGTACACTTTTAAACTTACAACTTTTTAGTAGTTTTTCCTATATATATATATATATATATATATATATATATATATATATTATTTTTATGGACTCTCCCGTCGATTTCGACGTATGAGTGTCTAACTCAGTTAGACTGCCACACAGAGAATTGCTTAGTGTGGTGAAGGCTTGTGTAGCACCATCCACACATTTTGGAACAGCTGATAACAAACAATCGGTGCAGAAGTTTGCCACAGATCGCATGAACAGCAGACCTCAGATATTTAACCCATAACTGGAAGGAAAGGACGGATTAATACCTTTCCCAAGGGTAACAGTGCGTAAGTGAATGCAGTGTATTCGACTGGAAATCGAACTCGGCTCACCGATTTCTCTTTCCAAGCCGATATCCACTGCACCACAACACACATCCGTCAATAATCGCTTACAGCACCTGATATTCCCAAACGGTCACCCATCTAGTACTGGACAGGCTCAACGTTGCTTAAGTTCGGTGATCGCGCGAGAACCGGTGTATTCAACGTGATATGACTGTAAGCCTTAAGGGAACTCTCAATTCTTGACCGTTGTTAACCTTGCCCCTCCCCCTTTACCCCAGAGCCTTCTCCATTTGGAACAAAACAATGTCGCTGACGTGACGTGAAATCTCTGTTAGAGATCCTATGTCGAAATGTGCATCCGACACCTTTGAATTTTGAAAATTGTCTCTAATTTTTATATATATATATATATATATATATATATATATATATATATATATATATTAAGGATATGACATTTTGACGTTTTTAAAAGCAATTTATTTTCTATATTATAATTAGATGAATTTTTGACAATAAAAATAAGGAAGGATGTATTAATTCAGTTTATTTTTAAAGATATGTCACTCCCTCATGTAATGTTTAAATCGTATATAATTATTGTATTACCATGATTTTCTCTCGATCTTTCTGGAATCTTCTCAAACTTTTATGCTATAAACTGTTAAATGTATTAAAATATATAACTACTATCCAATTAAATAATTAGCAAACTGAAATATGAAGCTTCAGTAATCTCTTGTTTGTTTTCCCTTATTGCCTATACGATAAAGTCAAATATTCGGTTGGGTGGTGGGATTATATTTTTCAAGTGCAAAATCAAATTTCATTAAAACCTTTTCAGTAACGTTCGAACAAAAATTCAGCAATTTATGAGACGGGAGGAAATAATTACCCTATGTTGAAAGTAGACATCACTTGGAGTAGATAGATCTATCTATCGCCCGGTTCAGACTTCACCCAGGTCTATTGAACAGGTTAAGAGGCTCATCCCTTGTTCCCTGTTTAGGATGTGGTTTCCGGCTTTCTCATTTCCAATCTTCTCACTTTGTTTTTGTCTTTTTTCAATTGGAGTAGATAGATCTATCTATCGCCCGGTTAACACTCCACCACGTCTATTGAACAGGCTCATAACTTGTTCCCTTTTTAGGATGTCGTTTCCGGCTTTCTCTTTTCCAATCTTTTCACTATTACGTAGCCCCCTGCACATCAGTTGCGTTACCGCCTTGCTCGGGGTGATACGATTAAAAAAAAAAAACTTCGACGTGAAGCCATGATTAGGAATCTTGTCTCGCTATATCTCTTTAGAGTTCGATTCTTACTGGCATTCTAGATTCGGCCTTGTTTCTCAGATAATCTATGATAAATAAATTGCTGTATACACACGCAACACATATGTGTGTATGTGCATGTGCGTGTTTGTGCCTCTGTGTGTGTGTGTGTGTGTGTGTGTGTGTGTGTGTGTGTGTGTGTGTGTGTGTGTGTGTGTGTGTGTGTGTGTGCAAATAAATAAACCTTTTCATTCACGAGATTCTGGCTATCATGCTGTCGTGTAATTGTTCGATTTTCTTTCATTTGATACATATTGTCCATCAGAGAAATGAAAAAAGAAAACAACAAAATATGAAAAAACTGTACTATTACGTATGTAACTCTTAAATATGCTGTTTATATCTTTTGTCAATGTCGATAAATTCACATAAATATACGTAGGCACGCATATACGAAAGTGCATGGAAATTGTTGGTCACACACATTCCCCAAGATCTGAACAAATTAAGAAACATCAAACATTTTAAAAATTATTTCTTTGCCTGACCGGGTACTTTTCATTATATCCTCAGATGAATCAATCAATCAGTAAATCTATCTTTCAAACAATCTGTCTGTCTGTCTGTCTGTCTGTCTGTCTGTTTGTCTGTCTGTCTATCTATCTATCTATCTATCTATCTTGTGTTTTGCTCTGGTAGATTAACTGATGCAAGTTAAGATATTGTCAGTCAAAGAATAGTGTACATTTGACTCTAGCACAAATCAGATTAGTGCATTATCGCTAGGGATGAATAGAAAGCTATTAATGGGCATATCAATTGCACTAATGGGGTTTTAACAGAAAATAACGCTGACACCTTTAAGAGAACAAGGTTTGAAATGCCATTTTCCTTTTATCCGTTAGTTAATCAGCACCAACGAGCGTGTTTGTGCGTGTGCATGCGAGCGTGTATATATATATATATATATATATATGATAACAACTGTATAATATTTTCTCTCCACATGTACATATATATATATATATATATATATTTAGAGAGAGAGAGAGAGGTGGGGGAGAGAAAGAAAGAAGAAGAGAAGAAGGAGGAGGAGGAAAAGGAATAGGGAGAATGTATTTGGGGAAAAGAAAATGACCAAAAGGATAAATCAGCATAATATTTGAGGCATTCGCACACAAACACTCAAACACGAGTACGTGCATACACACACATGGACACAGAAAAAGAGAAAAAAAGATTATCATCAAGGATAAAGGTATCCTAAGAAGTGCATAATTTAATTGCATGAAACTTAATAGAAAACTAACGACAAGTGAGAAAAAAACCAGTCAATTGCTGAACTCCTGACGAGTGGACTGGACAGTTTAAAAAATGGTTCCTCTACGAAACTCTAGAGATGAGCTCTCTCTCTCTCTCTCTCTCTCTCTCTGTGTGTGTGTGTGTGTGTGTGTGTGTGTGTGTGGTAATCGTAATATTAGCCCTTTTCTGATAATAAAATATTCTGCGTTCATTGACCCAACGGCCAGTACTATTGTCGGTTGAAATTTAGAAAGTTAACTTTTGATAACATCGTTGTCTTAATAATATAGTACAGAACGCCAATATATTCATAATGTTATTAGTTTCTCGTTGAATTTCATGTGATATTCATTTTTAGTTTTTTTTTCAAAGACCTCAGGTGGTGTGATATTTGTGATTCTGTAGCGTCAATTTGCAAAGTTTTTCTTATAATTATATCGCCCCAAGAAAGGCAGTCTACTGCCACTGGTGCGCAGAAGGTTACATAGGAAGAAAGTCATGAGAAAGAGTGATAGGTTATTAGATGGTGTCAGGAAGTGGGTAAGAGAAAGATGAGAATATTGGTGTGATGATTGTAGAGTGGGCGGAGAATGGAGCATAAGAGAGAGGATGTAAATCAGTTAGAAAGGAGATGACTATTGACTTTACATTTAAATTCTTGGAGGTTGTACTTGTCGTGTAAGCAAGTAAATGGAAGGGAATTCCACGGGCGGGAATTGAGAGAAAAGAAGCTGTGGGAGTAGAAGTTATTTTTACATTTTATTGGTTTCACAGTAAAAGTGTGGGACCTAGTTGCTAATCTAATTGCTCGAGCAAATTCATATATAGGGGGCACCAGCGAGTTAATTTATCGGAGCAGAAGCCATGAATGTATTTATAGAAGCGACACAAGGAAGCCACATTACGCCGGTGAGAAAGTGACTGTATATAAGCTACCAAGTGGGGTCGATCACATTACACATTCATCGTTGGATTTTGTCAAGTTCCCCTAGGTGGATAGCAGGAGCACCCGACCAGATATGGCAGCAATATTTAATGCACGGGCTAATGGTAGATTTATATATGTGAAGGATGGTTTCAGACGAGAAAACTTCCAGGTCCTACACGGAAAACCGACCTTTTTAGCAGTGGGTTTAGCTATGGATTCGATATAGTCAATCCATTTGAGGTCTGTTGGGAGAGTTAACTCGAAGAGGCGGAGTGCTTTGCTTTCAGGGAGACTGGCCTGATCCATGCTAATAGGTGGGGAGGAGCGAATGTCTTTGATGGTTAATAGCAGATACGTTTTGGAAGCATTAACATTCACGAGCCATTTCTTACCCCAGTTCACCACAGATAGGAGGTTCTTTTTAAACTCAGTAGCGAGGTTCGCTTTGACAGCCTAGGCAGATTTTTGATCGAGGCGAGAGTAAACGGTAGTCTCGTCAGCGTATATACCAACTTTGGATCGTATTACATCGGGGAGCTCATTAATGAAGATCAGAAATAGCGTAGGACCTAAAATAGAGCCTTGAAGTACACCTGCGTTCGTACGATATTATTGGGAGGTATGTTTGTTTAATGCTATTTTCATTGTGCGATTTGAAAGGAATGATTGGATTAGGAATGACTGGATTAGGTCAAGCAATTGTCCAGTCATAGCATAGCCCCGCAAATTGCGTAGAAGACCTGAATGCCAGACTCTGTTAAAAGTTTTGGAGATATCCAACAGTTCGAGCTTTGCTGTTCTTGTCGAGAGCTTGGCGTATATAATCAGTGATGTTCGTGAGCATATCATCAGCAGACCTGGTGAAGCGGAAATTATACTGTTTGTCAGAGAAGAGACTGTGAGATGTTGAACTACTTCGGCGTTAATAATGGCTTCAGTTCGAGGTGGGAAGTCGGGTACAGATACTCCAGACGAGTCCAGTGTTGAGTTGCTGGAGAATCTGCGAGCAAAGCACCCAGTCTTGCCAGTTGAAGTGGTGAGGACTTCAAATTCTTTGATTAGAGGGGGGATTGAAGGTTTAATATTATTTAATACACTTTTACAGACCCTCCAATAGTCTTTGGAGCCGAACTTGCGGAATGCTATGCGCTGCTTCATTCTGGCAGTAGAGAGTAGCTTAGCTTCTTTAAGTATCTTCTTGCACTCATTGCAGACAGAGGCCAAAAGGCGCCTGTTATGGTCCGACGCGTGACTCATATAAAGCCGGAAGAAATGATCTGGTGGGTGATGGAGACTGAGCAAGCAGAGGAGAACCAGGGGGACGAATAGTATTTAAGTCACAACTTCCTGGCTGGGATGAAAGCATCGATGCCAGCCTTAACCCAAGATGAGACCTCGTACGCACAGTTTTCGATGGGAAGGGTAAAAACTTTGTTCCAGGGGACGTCACGCAGGAAATAGCGGAACGAGTCCCAATCTGTTCTTTGGTAGCAGTAAGATATTCTGCTAGTGGGTGGAATGGGAGTGGAAAGAAATGTTAACGAAATCAACTAAATGGTCAGAGTTTCCGAGAGGACAGAGCTGCTTGATATTGAGTTAGGGGTGGAATTGAAACAGAGATCCAGCAGTGAGTTAGGTCCATTAGGGTTATTAGAGAAACGCGTGGAGAACTGCATCACTTGCGTTAGGGACTGAGTGATTGAAAAATTCATGGGGTGCACACCAGCAAGATCTGTGACAGCTTACTAGCCACTTGGCGTGGTGGGCGTTAAAGTCACCAAACACAAATATATGGGCAAAAAAAAATAATAAATGAGAGGAAGTGGCCTTATCAGTATTATTGGAGATGCTGTCAAGAACGAAACAGTCGGGAAATGAGAGGGAGCGGTAGAGAAAGAAGAGATAGCTAATCGAACTTAGTAGAAAGAGACGGTAATACATATAGGAATGATCTAGCAATTCAAGATAAATCACCCTAGCTAGAAGGAGGTGTTCACTGACATAAACAAAAAGCCCATGCATGTGGACATTGGAGTCCTTCCTAAAGAGGGGAAGTTAACCAGGGACGTAGAACTCAGAAGAAAGGATAGAAAGTTCTAGGTTATTTTCTCAGAAGGCAGAGGATGTCAGGTGAGTTTACTTGGAGTAAGCATTTGACACCGTAAAAATTGGTACGTATACCTCGCATGTTAGCGAAGGAGATGTTGATGGGTTTGGGCGTTTTTTTAATATCTGCTTTAGTTTTGCTAATATGTGTGTATTCATGGCTAGTGCATTTTAGTAGGAGAGAGGATTAGAGTAGAATCTGTCGGTCGCTGTATGCAGGATGTGTGGGAGAGAAACCGGCACAGACTGCAACATAATGTGGTCTCGGGGTTGCCCATCGAAAGTTCATGCAGGTATACCCATCCGTGCACGACATTGCACTACATGAAACCACTATATTTTTCAACTGTTAGTCAGAGCAGCCTCTCATGACGCTACGAAAGAATTCGGGCTTCTAAATACCATTCAGAAGCAGCAACCAGGAAACTGCCAACCCGGGACTCTTAGAAGGAAAAGACGTTGCCGCCATCCACAAATACTAGAAAAAGCTTGTGACACCTTGGGACGAGAGGAGAGAAACCGGGAACCTCATCCTAAACAGGAAACAAGATATGCACCTTCTGTCCAAAATAAGAAGGAGGAGTGTGAACCGGACGATAGAATAGTCTATCTACTTCAATAAAAAAATACTAAGTTTGAACTTAGTATAAGTCGAAAGAATCATTCCAAGCATATAGTTTTGCTGTACCTTGCCATGCCGGTTTAAAGAAAAGACAAAATAAATGAACTGCCTTTGTAAGTGCTGACTCATTTTTTAAATATAAGCATCGCTATGTGCAAGAAGACAAAATATAAAATACGTAGTACAAGAAATAAACAAATAAAATGAATAAATAAATACATTTCCAAAATTAAACTAGCAACAAAAGAAAAAAAAATATCTGGCAAGTTTACCAGCCTCTCAGAACTAAGGTGAGGGAAACTTCAAGACAAGATGGAGGATCCATTTCTACTCTTTTCATTTACGAGGAAAGTGGGCTACTAACAAGTGACTATCTCGTGGAGGGGAAAGAAAACTACCCTTAATCAGAAGGTTAAGTTTCGGTTACGTCGAGGGATCCAAAGGCAGCCTTTTAATATCTGGGAGAAGCCTTCCAAGCCAACTGGTTTGCAGTAGTTTCCCATGCAGTTTTAAAGAAAAAACAAAATATTTGATAACAGATGTTTCATTCACTCGAAGCGATTTTTAAGCATTAATCTAAGAAAGTTATTACATATAGTTTTGTTCTGACTCGGGTAATTAAGGGTATGACTAAAGTTTTCAGGTTAATAATTTGATTTCGTAGCTATCCCATTCTGAATAATATAAGATACGCAGATGATATTGTGCTAATAGCAGAGACGGAAAGGAAAATACAGGACCTCTTACAGAAGGTAGTAAAGAAAAGTGAGAAAAAACACTACATATAAACGACAAGAAAACTAAATGTATGTTCATCAGCAAAAAGAAGACGTCAAAATATTAACTACAGATCGGGGGGATACTAAAATTAAACAGGTGCAGAAATTTAAATACCTGGTAAGTATTATGACATAGGATAGAAAATGCTATAGTGTGATGTGAAGGCGCATTGGCACGACCAAGGACGCATTTTAAAAGCTAAGCAGCGTATTGAGGCAAGATGATTTCTTTGGAAACAAAGAAAAAAGAAATGGGCTCTTATGCGATATTTGTATTCCTATATGGCAGTGAATGCGGGAAAATCCCCTCAGCGATAAAAAGAAAGTGACAGGAAGCAAGACAAATACTGTTCTACAGAAGGATGCAGAGGATACCATGAAGTGAACATTTGACTGACGACGAGGTTTCGGGCAGGATGCAAACGAAAAAGAAACTTATAGTTGGCATCAGCAAGAGATAGCAGAGGTTTCTGGGACACGTAATGCGGAAGAAGATTTTTCTTTGCCATTTGACTTTTGTTTAACGACATATCAACCTCTGTGGGTTATTTAATTCCAAAAAGGTGGAGTTTTAAAGTATTTTTTTAAAGTTAGGTTACATTGAGAAGGTTGATTTATTCAGATTTTAACGAAATTTTGTTTTTTATTCTTTATTATTTTAGAAAACTGAAAATGTCTTCTAGTTTTGTATTGAAATATGTTTTGCTAAGAATATTTTTTTCCTTCAAAAATGTGTTAGGCTAATGTTTTATTCAAAAATGTGTATTTTTCATAAAATTCTATTTTTATGTATATATTTCCATAATAGTGTATTTTTATACTTTCATAGTGTTTTAACTATATGCCCATAGATGGTACCCTAACAGGTGCTACCACTCCAGGTCAGGGTGGATCTGAGAACAACAGCAATTAAGAGGCGGTTCCATGCTTCTCACACTTCGCAATCAGAGGCCTTGCTGTTGGATGCAATTTACCGTCATGCCCAGGGCCGAAGGTGGGTTTATGAATCTGATACCAACAGAAACTGATAGAGAGAAAAGGAGACAAAAGAATGCAGAGCATGACATACTTGATGGTCTTAAGCAAGTGGATAGCAGAGCGGAGTTTGGGAGAGATACCAAGAGGAAAAATGTTGAGAGCTACAAGGAATGGGGCAAGTGGAAATCCATGATCGCTTAGGACCTGAAAAGGAAAAGGCACATAAAGAAATGAAGAAGAAGAAATTGATGGTGCTGGGTGAAACTATATCTAGCAATACTATTTACATGTTCAGTTACCTTATTTCCTAAATTGGCTTTCAGATGGTTTATGATCGATAAGAGCGTGAAGCAATATTCATAGTGCTCAGCTCACACTTTATATTTAAAACCGTCTGCTTCTGATAATGTTCTACATTCCAGATATATTAGCAGATACAAACAATACCTTCCATATATATATATATATATATATATATATATATATATATAGTTTTAGTTAAAAGGATCAGTCTCTTTAACTGAGCCGGTTTATACTGACTAGAGATTTTTGTGAAAAACTGTTATGATGACTTCACTTATCGGGGATGGGTTTAAGATTGCAACCCATCACCAAGGAGTGAAGGCATCATAACAGTTTTCTTTCGAAGTCGGCATGAATGTGTGTGTGTGTATATATATATATATATATATATATATATATATATATATATATATAACGTAGAATATTTGGTACATTAAGTCCGGTAAATTTCTATAAAAGATCTCAATGTTAAATTTATTTATTTAATTTAACAGAGTAATATAATTTAGAACATTTTTTTAGATATTCTACAATTTCATGGGTAATACAAATTTCGCCGCTGACCCTGCAGTTTGTCAGACCCAAATGATATAACAGTTAATCTTCAAAATATTCCAGAAAATAATTACACACTGACGCTCACGTGTCCATATTGAGAATGGACATTTGTAACGGCAATCTACAAAAAACAATTTCTCGCTCATTCCAAAAACCACTTATGTCTTTGAGTTGATGCCTCGTATTGATCGTGAACATTTTGTGTCGATTGATCTCGCATACACATGCGATAATGTGTCATCCCAGTGTTTAGGGAGGGATAGATGGTGTTTCTGATGCTGCTTAACTATGACAAGGTGGTGGGGGTGTGGACGACATGGCTATTCGAGTTATCCACACAAGATATCTTAGAATAAAAACGTTATTTTTATTAAGATCTGGTTGAATTTTTTCGGCATCAGCTCAATAGAAAAATTGGCACTGGCATAAGGCGTTTTTATAGATAGATTTCAACGAAAGATGAGTGAAAGTTACGAGCTTAGTTTGTGTAAACTGGCCAGTCTTGTTTTTCTTTTAAGAGATTTAGACACAACGGTGCTGTTTCCCGTTGCTACCTTATGCTGTTAAGCCTAGACATTTTTTGTTTACATTGTAAATGTTAGTAATTGTTGTCCATGGCTGGATCTCTTTTGTATGATGCATGAAAAGCTTCCCAACTTCCCCAGTTTGTTTTTATTTCTGCCCTCTTTTTATTTTGACTGGATTACTATTTGATAAATCGCCACTCCGTAATTTATTATGCCACTTTCTTGTCCCTAGCGAGTGAGCGAATATCATTCTGCAAAGTGGCAGAATAGAGTAAACACTTCTATTTTTCTGTGGGTTAAACTGGTCCTATTAACATATTTCAATTGTTTTATTTTGAATATTTTGTTGTATTTTATTCTGTTTTACATAAATCCCCTCTATTTTATTTCATGTCATAATGTAAATATGCGAGATTAGGGCTTGTGTGAGATTGAATAGCTACGAATGAGTTATTGTGTTGTATAAGAAAATTGTATTAAATGAATGGGCCGTGAACCAGATTAACTACGTGTAGGATAGTTAGTTACGGCCAACCTGTCCTCACCCTACTTTCGGTCTTGTGCCATATGAAATATAAAATTAAAAAACAAACATTTTCTACAAAAAGCAAATGCATAGCAATTATAATCATTGCGAATCTTCACTTAGAAAAATGACGAAGTATGTACCTCTACAATATCGCTAATAAATCAGAGTACCGTGATGAAAACAGCCCCAAAAGTAAAATCTTAATTATTCTTAAGAGAAATGATCAAAGTAATTTTGAATATTTAATGAAATTTTATCCCTTTTTAGGACATTCGTATTTTTTATTAAAAATCTTCTTTTTTCTTGCACCAGCGGAAACTTTTAGCATCGCAAATGTTAGCCTCTTTTTTGCTGTGACAGACATTAATTTGGAAATTTTGAAAAATATCAAATAATTGTCTGATTTTAATTAAATTTTCAGAAATTATTCACAAATAAATTAAATTATCTTTTAAGTTTTTTTCGGAAAATCTTAGTGAAATATTTTCACACATTTATTTTTATGAAAGTTTGAGAAATTCAACGTGATAATTTTAATTATTATATTAGTTTGAACCAAAAAGTTTTGCAGAATATGAATCACCGATATTTTTTCTTTGTAAAATATGACCCCTTCTTATCAAAATTGTCATTGCATTCAAATTAAAATGTTATTTAATGAGAAAAATATTTTCTGTGTTTTTATGAATAATATATATTTAAGAAAATATTAGCTGAAGAAAAAAGCTTTCGATGCAATATGAATCTTTACAAGATTTTTTTCATTTTTTACAATTTTAAATTGAACAATTTGTAATGTTTTTACATTCAGTTTCAGTAGTTTAACACTTAGAAAATATTGTTATTAACTTAAACTATATTGACTAGTCATATTTTTAAAACTTGTAAAAATTTGGCGATTCTGAATATTTTAAAAAACAATATCCATTCTTTTGCGTTTATACGTCTTACTTTTTCTAAGCATGCGTGTTAGTACATGATATTATCATTAAATCTCATGGGTTTCAAGGCTTATCTCCCATTACGAAAGGAAAAATAAAAGAAGATTTTAATGAAAAGGAATTGATTCTGATCAGTATAATTTATGTTTGAAATTGTCTAAACTGAAATAGTAACTTTTAAATCATTTAGCTTTCAATCGAAGCTAAAATGAAAACTCCAAAAAAGCTTTTTCAGAAATTATTTAAACCCTATATATATCAAATTAGTTAAGGTTCCTATTATAAAGAAATACACTTCTCTAGTCGACAAAAACAAGAAAAATAAATTAACTATGACAAATACGTTAAAACTGCTAACCTCATTGTCATCTAATCTAAATCTAATCTAAACATATTTATAAATGGAATTTTGTCTTTCTGTGTGTATATGTGTCTCTTGTGTGTGTGTCCGTTACCTATAGACTCCAAAACGGCTGAACCGATCTTCTTGAAAATGTACACATTTGTACTATGAGCATCTGCGAGTGTTCTTAGCTAGGTTTTGTGTCGAGGTATTCCCGATAAATATCGAAAATCGATAATCGAAAAAATCGCGTTATCGAAGGAGTTGTCCGATTTTAATCAAATTTGATACACTCATAGACAAAGACATAAGAAACAATATTCAGAAGTTTCAATGTTGCAGTTCTTACAATAGTGCAGAAAATCGATAATATACATATATATAAGGCAAGTTGTTTGTGTGTGTCTGTTTGTCTGTCTGTATGTCCACAATTTTTATCCGATTCTCACCAAACTTCACACAAATATTCTTTAGGCTGAGTCTGAGCTCCAGGAATATGGATTAGTTTTAAAGCTTTCATTACACCCGAGCAACGCCGGGGCATACTGCTAGTAAATAAATTCACAAGAGAGATCAAAATTACGGAAATTCAATATTATTTACGAAAGTACATGTTCCTGGAAAAAAAGGAATCTCTGGGCAATAAAAATTCGTAAATAATTGAATTAGATATACATCATGTTTAATAAGAGGACTTGGGTTACACCTCTCTGACCATAGCAAAGTTAGGTTCTATTTAAAAACATATAGAGTTCTTCTAAACCCCTTAATATACTCGTTGATGATATGAAGATATCAGCATCATCCACATGTATAAAAAGGCTAAAAATAATGGAAGCATTATCAATAAAAAAGAAAAAGCCAACACTAAATGATACCAACTCTGAACACGGCCACAATGCGCTGACAGCGTTTGTAAAATGAAACATTCCTACAACTCTAGATAAATGCATAAAAGTATCTATATATTCAGTTAAGCGTAAAATGAAATACATCCTTGGTAATGGCTAAAGGTATAGCCGAAAGTGCTTGGACAAATAAAACATTCAGGCAATTTTTGTACAGTTTATTTCCAGAAAAAAAAACTATAAAGAAACATTAAAAGTTATATTATAAAAAACTCAACCAAAGGATCTTGTCTGCCATTTTAACGAAACTTGCATAAAAGATTGCTGCCAAAATCACAATATATATATATATATATATATATATATATATATATATATATATAGATGTCCAGTCCGTAAACGGTGAGGATAATCCAACAAGATTAACTTAATATAAAATATTAAGTGTTATATCTATATAGAGAGCTCAATGGATGTTATCCAGAGCAATATGATATTTTAAGGAAAACTCATTACGTGATTTCAATTGGTTATAAATTATAATTCATTTCTATGAGCTTAATTAGCTTATTTCATCAGACATTACAATATTCCTTCTATTTGGTACGAAAAAATTTTCGGGCAAAATTTTTCGTACCAAATGGGAGGAATATTGTAAGGTCTGATGAAATGAGCTAATTAAGCTCATAGAAATGAATTATAATTCATAACCAATTGAAATGACGTGTTGAGTTTTCTTTTATATATATATATATATATATATATATATATATATATATATACACACACCCATATATATATATGTGGGTGTGTGTGTGTGTGTGTGTCTTTATATATATGTATATATGTGTGTGTGATTTTATAAAGAACTAATGGACTTGTTATTTTCAATTCTACATATTTTATTACTATAAATGTTATTTTGGTAGATACTCATATTTGGTTAGACGCTCCATTTATTTATTAAATAGTATATTTATATATTTTCGTTGCATAATCAAGGATGTACCTGTAATGATACAAATCTTTGTGCATTCTTTTAGTTGAAATTATGGTCAAATCACTATTTATGCATTATTTATATTCTTGTATCTTGAAAATGATTCGAAGATACTGTTGGAATTCAGAAATGTCTGGTGACATTTTCAGTAGGAAACTTTGCCATGAGTTAAAGTCAGAATGCGACATTTTTATACGGATTTGTTGTACGTATGCTAATCAATTGATTATCTACAATGTAACATAAAGTTCATTTACTGTAAAATCTGTTCTTGGTCAAACATGGAATTCTTTTGCATGTGTCGATGTGGTGATGTTAAAATGGTACTGTGATCGTATTGTTGTCTACAATCTGTCAGGAAAACTAAAAATTAAATCTGATATTTTGTTGTTGAGATAACGAGACTGCAGCGAAAGAAGAAGCTGTCATTGTGTGTTTGTGGGGAGTGTGTTTGATGTTTGTGCTATATTAAGCAATCGAATGGGATAGCGAAAAATAAAATGTAAGAGGATTAGATGAAATAATAATGAACAAACAGGATGCAGACGCAAAAAAGTGTAAAAGAAAAATTAAAAAAAGAAAAGAAAAAGAGCAAAAAGGAAGAAACAGAAGAACAGAGAATAGAAATGTCAATAACAGAAAAAAGAAGGAGAAAAGCGGTATTAGTCTATGAAAAGAGTTATAGAAAATAAGAAGAAAACGAAAAAATATCAGAAATGAAGAAGAAAAAATGAAGAAGAAGAAGAAAAAAAGAAGAAGACCGGGAAGAAGAGGAAAAAAAGAATGAAAGTGAAGGAGACCGAAATTAAAATAATAACTTAAAGAAAAAGTAAGTAAATAAGAAATCAAGAAAAAAAAATGTCGGTGAGTGGGAAAAGGCAATAAAGATGAAAAATCGAAGACGCAAAATAAATATTAAAGAAGCAGAAAGTGCCAAAAAGTCTGAAAACATTTTCTAAAACGAAAATTTGAAGATAAAAATCGGAGACTGAATAGAATAAGAAAAACAAATATAAATGCTAAAAAATATATATGTGAGTAATTGGAGTAGATAGACTAAACTATCGCCCGGTTCACACACCAACCATGTCTATTGAACAGGTGTAGGGGCTCATCCCTTGTTCCCTGTTTAGGGTGTGGTTTCCGGCTTTCTGTTTTCCAATCTTTTCACTCTTACGTAGCCCCCTGCACATCAGTGGCGTTACCGTCTTGCTCGGGGTGATATGATTAAAAAAAAAATCCCACCAAATTGGAACGGAGCAATAAAATGAAAAAAAAAATAAAGGAAAAGTAGACAATGAACCACGTATTAGTAAAAGTCGTGGTAGTAGCAGTAAGAAAATAGAAAATTAGCCAGAGTAAAAGAGAAAGGAGAGAGACGGCAAGAAACAAAGTAGCAGTCGTAGTATTAGTAGTTATAAAAAAAGAAGAGGAAGTGACAGAAAGGAAGAAAACAAAGAAAGTTGGCTAGAAGAACCGATAGTGGTGGTAGTGGTAGTAGGAGTATAAGAATAAGAAGGAAACTAAGAAAAAAGTGGGCAAGAAGTAGATGATTATTATTATTATTATTATTATTATTATTATTATTATTAGTAGTAGTAGTAGTAGTAGTAGTAACAGTACAAATAAAAGGAAAGGAAGAATGACTACATATAAAAAGAACATAGTAAGGAGAAAGTCGGCACGTACTAGAATAGAAGTAGAAATGGAAGAAGAGAAAAAGGAAGAGGAGAAAAAGGTAACAAACGAGAAAGTGGGCAAGGAACAGCATAATAGTAGTGCTAGTAGTAATTAAATGAAGAAGAGGTGTATGAGGCAGAGACGAAGAAGAGTAAGACTGAGCAGGAAGACGGCAAGAGTAAGAGAAAGAAGAAGAAAAGCTAATGCAACAGAGGACAGGCTAGAAGAAGAATAGTTGCAGCTGTCGAAAATGAGGTAGAAGAAGACGAAAAAAGAAGAGGAAAAAGTCGGTAGAGAGGAAGAAATATAAGGAAGGGTCCGGTATGAAGGATAGCTGTAGTCACAATAGAAAAAACAAAACAACAACAACGACGACGACAAGAGCCAGTAGAAGTAACCTACCTCGCTGTGGTGTTAGTAAGCTAGGTTGGTTGACCATTATTCTTGAATAGTCAATTTGCTCTTTATTTTGTGCTCTATAATTTTGGCTTTGTGACAAAGTCAGATGCGCTTTTTGCTTTTAAATCAAAACAGAAATTGAAAGCAGACGATGGAAATGGAAAAATAAGAAAAGTGAGAACTCGAAAAAAGAGAGGAAAAAGTAAAATAGACAAACAAAAAACGATGGAAAAGTAAAAAAAAAATTAAAATAAGGACGATAACAGAAAAAAATAAAGAAGATATGTGGAGAATGCAAGCAAAGAGAGAAAGTGAGAGAGAAAAAAAGAGAGAGAGAAAGAGAGGGTTGAACAAAAAATAATAAAAGGAACTTAAAAATCAAAAATTGAAATAATTAAGAGCACCAATTTGAAAGACCTACTGTAGGATGTTTAGTTAAACAGCTTTTTTTAACTCTACCTGATTACCTCGGATGTGCGTTGTGGTACAGTGGATATCGGCTCGGAACGAGAAATCGGGGAGCCGAGTTCGAATTACAGTTGAATTCATTGCGTTCACTTACGCGCAAATACCCTTAAGAAAGGTATTAATCCGTCTCTTCCTTCCAGTTATGGGTTAAATAACAGGACAGATTGGGTTCTATAGCATTGGCAACCAATCTACCGCAGAAAGCAATTGCAACCTACTGCGGGATAATCTTCTGCCCAGTCAGTCATGTCTGTTTCGAGACATGATCGCCCAAGCGTTTCCCACGTATGGCACTTAACTGACTGACCTGATTACCTGGATGTGATTTGTGTTGCAATGGCTATCAGCTCAGTACAAGGAATCTGGGGCCGAGTTCGAATTCTAATTGAATTCATTGCATTCACTTACGCGCAAGTACCCTTGGAAAAGGTATTAATCTGTCTATTCCCTCTAGTTATGGGCTAAATAACAGGACACATTAGGTTTTATAGCCATAGCTGGCAATCAGTCTACTGGAGAAAGTAATGGCAAGCTACTGCGGGATAATCTTCTGTCCAGTCAGTTATGTCTCTTTCGATACGTGATCGCCCAAGCGTGTTTCCCGTATGACACTCAAATGACTAGCTAAGATAATAAGTTTGGTCTTCATTATGTTTCTTTTCATTTCCTATTTTCTATTCCTTACAGTTGGCTATTATGTCTCTCCATAACATCTTATCCTTGTAACTGTTCGCAAAATTTGTCATTTAACTATCCTTCCCCGACCCTGTTCTCACATCATTTTACTCGTCGTTAATGCATAATTGTTTTCCCTCTGTTCTTCCTGCCTTCTCTATGACCTATGAGTGTCAATTTTTCCAAGTCTTCTAGGTATTTCAAATGTCTCTTTCAGTGAATACAAGCGTACAAGAGATTTTTTTTTGTTTCCGCTTTTCTTAAAACCATCTTATTACATACATGCTCCGCTGAACATTCTTCTAGATAACTGCATATATGATGACTCATCGTACATTCGATATACTATGCATTAAACATACTGTTTCATCTGTTTGGCGTCAGTGATCAGTGTTCGTATCAAGGTAAAATCAGTAGTTCGAAGACGAATTTTGAAGAAAAAAATATTTTTCACAGTTTATTCTCCTCATTTGTCACTAAATTTGCCATAGCGCCATCTTCAACAACTTCTTCCAGTAAGTCAGGACCTTGTATCATCAGGTCGATCCTTACAGAGTGTAATTACTTCAAACTGTTTCGTGGATGCGTAGTTTATGCTTACAGAAGACGGTATGCAATCCTTCTTTTAAGAGTTCAAATGTTAATTTTTCAAGGCTGGTATGCTTTTTTGTGGTTTATTAACCAAGTTGAACTTTAAAGTTAGTGAATGCTTAATGAGTAGGCCACGTGGCGAGTTCGTTGTGATTGCATGCTTACGTTCTTGTCGAAAATTATAGAATTCTTTATCTATGATGATTTTTTAGGCGCAGCTTAGATGTGGCACAAAGCCGAATATATAGGAAACCCAGCAAGAATCGAACTCACTACTCAATTGTAATGGTTCTAACGAGACAAGCTTGCTAACCATTACACCACCTCGAGGTGCCTAAAGATGATTTTCTAAGAGCAGCTAAGATGTGGCAACAAGGCCGAATGTAAGGACACCCAGTGAGGATCGATTTCACTACTCATATGTAATGATTCTAGTGAGACAAGCTTGTTAACTATTACACCAGCTCGAGGTACCCATTCTTCTTCTTCTTCTTCTTCTTCCTTCTTCTTCTTCTTCTTCTTCTTCTTCTTCTTCTTCTTCTTCTTCTTCTTTGTGCCGTTTTACTTCAAGACGTAGGCCACCATAGCCATCCGCATCTTCTCATCTTTTGTAACTTTTAACACCTCTTCTCTTGTTACCCCTTTCAAACCCTGCTACACATCTGCTCAAGTCAATCAAGTATGTCACGCATTGCTTTCTCCTGTTTCTCCTTCCCTCTATACGTTCCGTAAGTATCACATTATCCAAGTCCCGTTTTATCATTATATGTTCCAGAAACATAAGCTGAATTATTTTTACCATCCCAAAACATGTTTTCGTTTTAAATAATCTGAAAAGGGTTGATAACTGATAAAAACTAACTAGTCAGTCAATCATTATTTGATATTATGCATGAATTGAATCTATATACGTTTCATCAGGTTAAATATTAATGTTCTTTGTAATTCTCAGTTATTCATTTACAAAAGATATGGCGCATAAGTCTGGAATATATTAACAATATTTCCCCCTTCGCACATATTTCTCAGTATTACTTTGTGTGTAATTGACGCTTGAGTAATACACTAGATAACTTATTTTTACGGGTTATCGACCTATTTAGTTTTTTGTTTGTTTTTGTAAACTAAAATTTATTTTAGTATTTTAAGAACTTTCAGGATTTAATTGTAATGTAAATCTAGGGATGTGCGCTGTGGTGCATTAGATATCGGCTCGGAACGAGAAATCGGGGAGCCGAGTTCAAATTCCAATTGAATTCATTGCATTCACTTACGCGCAAATACCCTTGGGAAAGATATTAATCCTACTATTTCTTCCAGTTATGGGTTAAATAGCAGGACAGATTGGGTTTTATAACCTTGTTCGGCAACCAGTCTACCGCAGGAAGCAATTGCAACCTACTGCGGGATAATCTTCTGCCCAGTCAGACATGTCTCTTTCGAGACATGATGGCCCAAGCGTGTATTACGTATGACACTTAACTGACTGAAAGTGAGTAGCCAAATAAGTAACAGAACTGTCTAACAAAATGTTTTGAAAAAATGCAATAATCAATAACAATAAAACAAAAGATTATATCAAAAATAATATAAAGTAAGCAAACACTGTATGCAAGGCAAAACAACAGTAGTATGGCAAAAGATTCAGAAACTAGAATTGGCGTTGACACAGAAGAGCAGATTAGGGCAAGCGAACCTGGCATTCTGACTTCAAGATAAAACAGACCGAGTTCAATGAAACCGAGAACTGACGTATTTTCTTGATTCGTAAGAAATCCGAAATAGAAAATCGGCATTAGATATTTAAGGAATCTCAGTTACGCATTTTTATCCCGTTAAATAGTTGTAGTGAATCTCACTATTGTAGCCTTGTGCCAGACTAAGCAAACTTAAGGAATAACTTTGTTGGACAAAGATTCTTATATTTCTTGGGTATAAACGATAACAAGTCAAAACAATTAACATTCTATTATTCTGTTATTTTTTTCATATTCTTTTTCTAACCATCCCGGATGAGATATTGACCTCTTGGAGAGGATTTATAGTATGCAGAATGTATTTTCTGCAGAAAGGTAAGAACCCATTAAAAGGGCCAGCTTTATATGTGCGAAAAGTTTTGTCTATCTACAATGAACTCGTTAACGTTTAACTTAAGTTTAAGCCGACCAATTTAACGTATAGTCTCAAGAATAAACTAAACAAGTATTTACTCAAATATAAACCCCACACATCTCCAATTATAAATGCAATTATGAATTCGAGCAACCTTTATAATCAGGACCGTTGTCTATGTATAGTCTAAAGTATAAATTTGACTAATGTTTAACTATTAAATAATGTTTAACTATTAACTCAAATATAAATCTGACTAATATTTAGCTATATACGCAAGTCTATATTTAATCATTAGATTATATATAGACTCAAGAATAACCCCGGATAATTTTATTTATAGACACAAGAACAATCAAGCAAATGATTATCTATTGACTATCTATATAAGCTGCAGCAATCGTTGCCTATAGAATCTGTTATAATAAACACTTTTTCATTTAAGATGTGTTGAGATATTGTGAATTCTATCAACCTAAAGCAAACTGAAAGGGTTCTAAAAATTTCTTCAAGTTATTAATTGATTTTTAAGCAGGGCTATCATTTTCCTTGTCGACATTTTCAGTCTGGCTCAAATGATATTTTTTTTCTTTTTATTCAAATAGTTAACTGTAAATTTTGCTTGCGAGATCACGTCAACAGTTCGCTCGTCCTTTGTCAAACATAATTATGTTTGGTTGTCTGACTCTTAAATGAAATCTCATACAAGCTTGCTTTCATTATTTTCACAATCAGTCGTATGAGAATTAATTTAATTCGTGGCAAGGAAAGAAAAATTCGAGCCCCGTCTAGCCAGGTTGGAAAACTAATCTAATTGTTATGGATACAAAAATTAATACATGACAAACGCTGTCGTACGAGTTGATAAAATAGTGAACGTAAAACGATGGAAAATTGAAGCAACTGCGTCTAACGTAAAGAAAGAAAGCGAAACGCCATATTCTTAAAAGTATTTCTTATTTTTATGCAACAAAGTGGATTTTTTATATTGATGTCTTATTTTGGTTATGCTATTGATGATGTTTTTTTATATATTATCTTCTTTTGATTTCGTTTTATTTTTTGTTTTTTCATCACTTTTCTTTATTCTTTTTCTTTTTCTCTTCCACATATTTTTGTATCGTTCTCCTTCCTTTCATTATCTGATTTTTTTCCCTTTCTTTTTTCTATATTCTCCACTAACTTTTTTTTACTTATAAGTCTTCTTTTACGCTCTCTTTTATTCATATTCGCTCTAATGTGCTTATTTCTTCGATAATTGAATAACAATTACACCCTCTCTCTCTCTCTCTATCTCTCTCTATCTATCTCTCTCTATCTCTCTCTCTTAGTCCTAATCAATATTTGAACTCTTTCTTTCATTCTCAATCCTGTTCACCTATCAATTTGCAAAAATTTGTTAGGGAAGTTACCGGATTTTACTTTATTTGTATGGTTTTCAACATGACGACTTCGTGTGAAATCCATCAAGTATTTCTCACCATTTTTTAATCCAGAGATTACAACAGTCGTTTTCTAGTACAAGTATGATTTTTGTTTTTCTCCCCCCATAAATCGTTGTCGCTTCATCCATAGTATTTTCGTCATCCTTCTGTAGAACGACATCATTGGTGTTTCATTTATCCTCTTCGTCTGAGAAAAAATTGTCGAACATTCATTACCAGAGAAGCGGATTATTATTATTAGATTATTAAAAAAAAATGTACGATTTTAGAAGCAACGTTTATTCCTGTATTTATAACTGTGTTTAAATAATTCAAAATAGGAACCATGAACATTTATTTTTTCGGCCTTCGAGTTGCAAGATTATTTATGCCTTTACATTAAAACTTTGAAGGTTTATACGTCAAAAAATAGTTGAATAGAGTCTCTGCATCTTCTTTGCGACGGAATTTCTGTTGGCTTAGAAATTTGTCAAAATACCTGAAAATTGAAAGAAAGACGCGGGAATACGATGGTTGTATCAAAGTCGCCTATCCCAAGTTGGTTAGCTTCTTCGATGATAACCAGGCAAACTATGGCCGAGCATTGTCATTAGGTAGGATTGGAGATCATCAGTTAATTTCTGATGGTTGCATTTTTGTTTGATCGAACGTTCATTTATTCAGATGCTGGCAGAAAACTTCGTTATTGATGATCTGGTTAGATTCCAGAAATCTGTAATGGAAAACGCCAGTTATGGACAACAATACATTCACCAGAATCTTCTCTTACTAAAATATCGATTTTGGAAAATATTTCTAATTTTCTCATGATCAATACATTTAGCCGATCGTTTACGATTGTCATAAAAGATTTACTTTTCATCACAAATCACTATTCGATCAAGAAATTAGTCGTTTGAAAGTTGAAGATTCAGCATCGAACACACTTCAAACGTCCAAGCTCTTTGACTTTCACGTAAAACCCATTTATCGAATTCTTCCCTTTGCCAATTTTCTTGAAGTGGTTTAATAGTGTATAAATGTTGATAGCGATTATCTGAGACACCTCTGTCATTTTGACATGGATTTTTTTTACAGATGCTGATTGTCATTTGCAGGTAAACATCATTTATTATCTTGCACTTAAAAAACTTGCAGAACTTCAAAATCTAGCATCGTACTACTCAGTCACAAGTGGGAATTTCACTCCACGCACTGTCAATGTTGACTGCAGTTTTTTAGAAGGCTTATGGCCAAGCTTGCGGATGTGCGTTGTGGTGCAGTGGATATCGGCTCGGAACGAGAAATCGGCGAGCCGAGTTCGAATTCTCAGCCGAATTCGTTGCATTCACTTACGCACAAATACCCTTGGGAAAGGTATTAATCCATCTATTCCTTCCAGTTATGGGTTAAATAACAGGACAGATTGGGTTCTGTAGCCTTGGTCGGCAACCAGTCTACCGCAGAAAGCAATGGCAACCTACTGCGGGATGATCTTCTGCCCAGTCAGTCATGTCTCTGTCGAGACATGATCGCCCAAGCGTGTATCACGTATGGCACTTAACTGACTGACTATGGCCAAGCTTGAACTTTATGCATAAAGTAAGCCCATCTCTTCTTTTTCATTTTCATGGTAAAGGCTATATAATGTTTTAAGCTAAAGTCTGAAAGAAAATTGGTATAAAATTAACAAAAAGGACACTGAAATTATTAGAAATAAGCAGTATATTTTTGTGTAATTTTTATAATATATCAGAATACAATAAAATGGTTTGTTCAAACATCAGAATTGCTTTTTTGAAATGCTTAATATATGACTGTTCAGCAGTCATTCATCTCTTTCTAATGTTTTCCTTCTTAATTTTTCTTCTTTTTCTTAATTCTTCGACTATTTTTTTCTTTTGCTTCCTCTTCATTTCACCCTCATTTTTCCTTTTTTCTTCTTCCTCGTTTTTTTTCTCCTTTTTCTTTTTTTTTTACATGAAATAAAATATTGAAACAAAATCAATTCTGCAAATATATTAAAGGATACCTTACAGCTGTAAGTTGACTTGTTTTCATTTAAGACCAGGAACTATCGTTCTGATTATTTTTTACATTATCCCTGTGATCATTTCCAAAATAAATAAAACAACAAGTTTCAATCTAGAAAGACTAATAAAGCCTCTTAAAATAACGCGATGACATTCCTTCAACAAATGTGTAGAAGGTGTGTAATTTAAAACCACCTCTGAAGATACATTCAAGCGGATCTAAAATAATGAAGAATAAAGAATGATTGCATTAATTTGTGTTAATGCGTACAGGCTGAAATAGTTACATCTTCCGATGCCAGACGTGAGATTTCGAAGGCTGATTTTCTAAAGATATAAACTTTTTGACACGGAAGTTTCAGCTGATCCAATATTCTATGTTCACTTTAAACTTTATAGTTCAAAATTCAAGCTATAAAAATGTTTCAAAATTAGTAAACTCTATTATTCCCTCATGGAGGAAAAAGTTATTCGGAGGTATAATCAATGTCGTGGCTTTATTTTCCTTGAGACTGCAAATAAAAATTTCCATATATATATTGAGCGACTTAACACTTTGTTTTTATTAACTACTTAACCCTTTGCAAACATAAAACACGTTCAGTGAACTACGACACGCCCAACATTTGACAAAAAAAAAATCAGCAAAAAATTGTGTCTTCTCCCTTAATCATAAGCAATCACTCAGATTGCATTTTAAAGAGATACCAATACCAGATCTCTTTATTACGGCATATAATGGAAAAAATTCTCCAACTCTAGTCAGATGCAAAACAGATAATGGTAAAGCTAGACGACTTCTCATACCAATTTATACTTTGAAAATCACAGAACTGTAAAGATACACTAAATAAACATTTTGAAAGACTCCAGTTGAATTTACAACTTCTTTTTACACACACACACACACACACACACACACACACACACACACACACACACACACACACACACACACACATATATATATATATATATATATATATATATATATATATTAATTCAGATACTTTAATCCAAGCGGAAAAAGCAGGAAGGTAAATTCCAAAAACCCGATCCTAATTAATATTAAAAATTTTATTTTAATATTAAAAAATGATACAGGAAGAGAGCTCCATGTAATAAAATATTACAGAGCAAATTTAAATTAAAAAAGGATTAATTCAATGATGTTGGATGATCATTTCGATATGAAAATCCCCACGGGGGATAACACATCACCTCAGCAACAGAAAAATCCTTTCAGAAACTGGAGAAAAATTAGTCTAATTTTCCTTATAATACAATTCTCTTTCTTTCTTTTGCGAACCCAGACGATGTCAATTTTTTCTTTTCTTGTTTATTTGATTTTATTTTGTTTTATCTTTTTCTTTTTCTTTTTTAATTTCTTTGCAAATCTATTTAAAAAGGAAAATTAGACTGATTTTTCTCCAGTTTCTGAAAAGATTTTTCTGTTGCTGAGGTGATGTGTTATCCCCCGTGGGGATTTTCATATCGAAATGATCATCCAACATCATTGAATTAATCCTTTATATATATATATATATATATATATATATATATATATATATATATATATATATATATATATATATATATATATATATCCTTTTATATATATATATATATATATAAAAGGATTAATTCAATGATGTTGGATGATCATTTCGATATGAAAATCCCCACGGGGGATAACACATCACCTCAGCAACAGTAAAATCCTTTCAGAAACTGGAGAAAAATCAGTCTAATTTTCCTTTTTAAATAGATTTGCATATATATATTAAATATAATTTGCATATATATATAATGTTATCATTTTAATAAGCACCGATTGCGTTGAATCTGGAGACAAACGTTAAGAATCCACGGAGAGATCATATAAAGGTCAAGAAGTTTAAGGAAAACAGAATTACTGAAATTTATACTTAAAACCAGAAAGAGACGATTGGAATTTCTTGAACAAGTAATGTGAATAGTAGGCTAAGAAAACTTCACACAAGACATACTAAATGCAAGGGAAGCTAAAAAAAACTGCTTGTAATCTACTTAATAAGCGTGTGTTGAATACTGGTAGAAATGGCATAAAAGTAATTGTAAGGTGTCAAACGTTACTTAAATCAACAAAAGACAGTAAGTTGTGGAGAGTCATGATCACCGACATCCTGAAAACATATGGCATATGAAACAAGAAGAAGAAGAAGAAGAAGGTGTTTGTATATTATCTGACTTTGTACATTTGTCATACAACCGTTTTACTGCCTATTTCTAGACGAATGAGTTAAGATCAATGATATTTTGTCTGAATGTTATTTTGATCCTAATTTTGAATTTATTTCTGCTCGTGGCGTAACTTTAATTTTTTTAAAGACAAGATTTTATAAAATGTTTAAAAGAAGTATTTTTACCAGCAATGAAGATTGCCATGAAAAATATCGTTGAATTGATCAGATTTGACAGAATGACTAGGCATTTAAATTTGTATATATCAAGTTACATGAAGTTGTTTGAGAAACATTTTAAATATAATTTTTTACTTAACTTTAATAGAATAAAACAAGTAAAGCTATTAATATGACATATCACATATGTCAGACACTTAGACTGAAATCTCACCGAGAGAAGCAGTAAAAACAAATAAAAACGACTAGAAAGTGAATGAAAGTAACGAATGGCTGTTTAGTATCTTTTACAAAATACTGTAGTTTCCTCTTAAATTGAAAGATAACCGAACTGATAATATCAATAAACAGCCTTTGAGATTTGAAAAAGAATTGACTCGACCGGTGGTCAAGAGCGAGGGAAAGTTTATTCGCCCCCAAATCATTTTACTCGACCACATTCATTTTTTCATAGTCACCTTACGTAAACATAGCGTAAATCGCTGACGGATAGCAAAAAAGTGAAATTTTAATTAAAATTTCGAACGTGTTAGAAAGGATTTTAAAAATGTTTAAAAATAATAACAACAAAATTTGATTTTTCTTCTTAATAATAGCATAAACATTTTGATGATGAATCTTTGTTTTTCTTAAGTTTTATTCTTTTTAACATCATGATATGCTGTTTTTTGGTAATTGAGTGGAGGTACATAAATTCGTAGTTCCTTTCGTCTGTTTGACTACAACCCCCATCTCATAGATGATAAAAAAATGACAAATCTGATTTTCTCAACGATTTTCTATAAAAAACTTACTTTTATAATTTGTTTTTCGGTGCATGTTTAAATGAAGTTTGCGTGTTTTTTTTTTTTCATTCTTTCAAATGTTCGTTTTTACTTTTTGTAAGCGGGTAGGAAATATACATGTTGAGTCAAGGATAATATTTTTCCAAATGAGATTCTAAAAATCTGTGAGCATCTTTAATCTGGGCGACAGAGACATTTTGGCTCTACTCTGGAAGCGTTTACACTGACCGGGACGATAAAAGCGATACATGAGCTTGTCAATCTAAATTTCATTTGTTAGATCTTGCTTTGATTATTGCGGGATGTCACTGTATTTTGTTTAGCTACAACGTAAATCAGGCGCCATGCATAAGACTAAAGAGTTCAAAAATGTCATTGTCGGTCATTCTAAGTAACTTGTGAATATTCAATAGCATACTATTAGATTGTAAAAGGAATCAGATTTTTTTTTTCTATATTTTAAAGGACAAGTTTCATTGTGAGATTTTTAATCGACCACTGGCGAGTAAAGTAAGAAACTTTAATCGCCCAACTAAGTTTTTAATCGACTGAGTCGATCGGGCAAGTGAAATCTCAAAGGCTGTAAGTTGATCAACAAACAAAAGAATATTTTCAAATCACATGTTTCCTAAATTCATATTTAGTAAATACATTAAGCAAAAAAACAAAACCAAACTGTTTGCATATTACCCAAACAAATGATGCAGTATTATATTAAATCGACGACAATAATTCCGATTTTCTTATCAGAATAATCTTAAATCGTCAGTGATTTTAGATAGGTAAGCATCACAATATATATATATATATAGTGATAATAGTATGTGTGTTAGTTTCCATTATAAGAACGGAATTTTGTCTTAATTCATAAGGTTTAAATTTGCATTAACACCCTTGAGTAAAGCAAGAATCTATCTTTGCAACATCTAACTATAGTTTAAATATCAGGGAAAACTGATTTCTAGCCTTCTTTAGCAACGAATCTAAAATAATAATTACTTCGAATTCAAAACCTTGGATATGGTTACGATATACATCTCTTTATTTTTTTCGAAAGAAATTATGGGAGTCTCAGATAAAAATGAATGGGAAGAGCCTTACCAAATTCCTTCTGAAAAGATCATATTGTTGGCAAGAGTTCTGGAATCTCTCCTGCCCGATTCCATTTCCAAATTAAGGCAACACGGAAAAGAAAAAATCATAACCTACATGAGTCTGAGTAAACGAATAGCTTCTGATAGCAAACATACAAATTTATCAATAGAGACAAAGGAGAGGAAATTCTGGAGAGCCATGATCGCTAACATCCTGAAAGAACACGACACGAATAAAATCTTTAAAATAATGATTTATGGGCGCAAGTGTGATTGGGATCTTCGCAGCGTAATCTCGTAACAGTTTTAAACGGGAAATCTTTCATGACTTTTTAGACGAACGCGGGTGTCTGACAAGGCTCTATTCTAGGACTTACGCTGTTTCTGATCTTCATCAAGGATCTTCCTGATCATCTGTTCATAAGTACGCGTTTATACAGATGACACTACCTTTAACTCCTGTCTCAATAAAACATTTACTAATGCTGGCAAAGTAAATCTGGCTGTTGCTCTTGAAACAGATCTCCAGTCTAACAGGAGTATGAAATGGCTTGCACATTTATATGACTCCAAAACAAAACAGTTTTTCTTTTAACCACTATAGATAATCTTTCCAGTCTGCTATTAGCATGGCTGATGATGGTCTCTTCGAGAGCAACATACTGCACCTTCTTGTCCTCACTTTTTCTAAAGACACAAAGTAGAGCGACTACATCAAATCAGTAGCTGCATCTACTGCTAGGAAGGTTGGGTCACTGTGTCAGGCCAGAGATCCATTCTCATGGCCATCCACGTTGCACATTTACAAACCTATTATACCATTACTGCTCTGCAATGTAATTGATCCTCATTTGGCAGCTCTACTGCAGTCATTTTCGCACCGACGTGATGTGGCCTCTCTCTGTCTTTTCTACGAATATTTTATGGCAACATTACAGAGGAGCTTTTTTTACTGGTGCCCCGACCACATGCGTTTAAGTGTGCTATTAGATTCACCTTTCTTGGAGTGAAATGTTTAAAAAAATTACATATATTTATATTCAAGAAAAAATATTTAAATGACAGGAAATCCCTGAATGAATGTAAAGTATTGGTTACCCTTCCTAGAAATTTAAAATATCATAACATGTTCAATTTTTCATACGTTTTGTCTTAGAACTTTGATTAACATGAAATTACCCATGGGATAATTGGAAACAGAACAAACAACCAAACTTGTGGAATTGTATTTTAGGGTTAACAGCTCCATCATTTACACCCGAAGAGATTTACTGCAATTTAATGCCAGAAAATCACAGGATTTGTCGTTAGAATCAACGTTTGAAGTAACGTGTTTGATTAAGTAACTTTCCACGCCGTGGAAGACCACGTGTATTCTACAATATAACCCTAAACGATTAAGGAAGAAAAGGACAAAATCTGTGCAGAAATTCGAGAAGAGAAGCCAGAATTATTAACCGATGTTATGGAGAATTATACAAAAAAAATATGTAAATTCAAAAATAGAGCACATTTACGTCTTATAATTTTTTTGTAAGTAAATGATAATGTATTTCGATTATTTCATTTTTTGTCTTTTATAAAACTATTTTTGGTTATTAAACAAATGTGGAAATGATCATATGTCTTAATCCCTGGGTGAATTTGTCAAAATGATTATATGTCTTAATCCCTGGGTGAATTTGTGAATGCCTGTATTTTTTTAATCCATGTCTTTTATTCAAAGAGGCACTGATTGGACTGACGATGGTACTATATACAGTAAGGTCAGAAAATGCTAATTGGAAAAATTAGAAAAACTGGTAAACGTTCTATGAAAAAGTGCGATACCAAAATTACAGAAAAATAAGTCAAAAGACAGAAAATTACATTAAAAGCTCTCTCCTTTGTTGGGATGCCCCCATTTGTAATTATAGCGGCTTCCATTACGCATAGATTATGAATCACAAAGTGATACGCTATGTGAACACAAAGTTTAAATTTGACTCGGAATAATTATGTTTCATCTATTGTCTAGTATGAATGATCATTTCCGTTAGTCCATTGTAGTTTAATAGAACATTCTGGTTCTGTTAGTTTCTGCCATTGTTCGCATCCAACATCTTGCTGCCAATATCGTCACATAAACTCTGTCAGCATTAGCTTGAAGGTGCAAAGCCTAACCAAATAAATGACCACGTTATTCATTAGATGACCTGGAATTGATCTGAAATTGTAAATTAAATAACCTGAAAAGAGTTGCATAAAGAATTCTCGAATGATGAAACCAAGCAATAATAAGTGGATAATCTTTTACCCTTGGGAGCTGTTGCATCATGTGTCGTCACAAAATCCCAGTGTTACTGCATAGACAGTATCAACGAAAGTGGGTTTCTGATCTTCTTCTTCTTCTTCTTCTTTTTCTTCTTTTTCTTCTTCTTCTTCTTCTATGTACCTTGTCCTTTCAGGACATAGGCGATCATGGCTTTCCACGTCTCCCTATCCCTGATGGCTCTTAGCAAGCTTTCTCCTGTAACGTCTCGCAGCGCCCGTTTTGTCATCCACCTGCTCAGGCCCTTCAAATATGTTATCCGCTACTTTCCTCTGTCTCTTTTCCCTCTATCTGGCCTGTTAATATCAGGTTCTCCAAGCCCTCCTTCCTCACTGCATCTCCCAGGAATTTTAGTTGTCTCTTTCTGATGCTCAGTATTAATTTCCTTTTCATATCTATTCTTTCCAGCACCTCGTCATTGCTCACATACTCGGTCCACGATATCCGCAGCATCCTTCTGTAGAACCATATTTCAGCTGCTTCAAGTTCTTCTTTCATCTTTGTTGATATTGTCCAACATTCACTGCCATATTGAAGAACTGACATCACATAACAATCCAGTACTCTCTTTGTTTCTATTGAAAGTTTCCTGTGTCTTAATACTTTACTCAGTTTCTGGAACGTGTCTTTTGCCATGCCAATTTGCCTTTGGATCTTTGTGTCGCACTTTCCGTCTTCACTTATAGCACTCCCTACATATTTAAATTTTCGTACCTGTTTGATTTTAACATCACCCACCTGTATTTAGCATTTTGGGCTGCTCTTTTTCTGAAGACCATGTGTTCGGTTTTGTTGCAATTTATTTGTAGTTCCTTCTTGTCACTCTCTTCATCTATCTTCTGTAGGCGGTCCTGCAGTTTTTATTTTCGTTTCTGCAATCAACGCTCTGTAGTTTGCGTATCTTATGTCGTTCAGATTGTGACCTCCGATGACAAATCCTGGCATAACATCTACCCGTTTTATTAGGAGAAAGAGACAAACCTAACGTCATTGATTTCAGAAAGAAAGAGTTCTAGAGAACGTTAGCCCCTCACCAGTTTAACGCGTCATCCGCATGTGGTCTTAGCCTGTCTCTAGAGCCTGAGTTTTGGATGCGTGTTGACGCTTCAAAATTTCTTCGACGCTCTATGGACATTGGAGTGTTTTGGTCTTATATTCAAAACTTAACCAAAACAATCCATCACTGTGAGAATACCACACCCACGAGATATTCTTTCTAATTGTTGACCATTCAGCCACATTATTCACATTCTCTAATAGAAGATCTTTCAAAGGAAAATGACGATGATTTGCTGATTATCCGATAATTTGTCCCTTTGCAGAATACGCTGTGCATATTATGTACAAAATATATATCATATTTTTAGACGGGTCTTTTAAACAAATATAGAAATAAATAAAAAGTAAATAATGGATAATATTCTACAATTAATTATCTCCTTTGACATCCATTTTTTCAATTTAACGGAATATTCATTATTCATTTGAAAAACAAAAGCATTTTTATACTTCTGGTCAGCGATTTCTAGTGGTTCCTTAATTAAAAAAATTATCGTTAAAATATTCTGATTGGCCCTCCTTAAAATCGTTTGTCCAGTAGAGCGCAAATGAAGACACAAACGTTTCGCCCTTCAAATATAAATTCCCGGGGTTTTTCTTTCAGTTAATACAGCTAAATGGCATTGTTTTCGTCTGTAGTCTTGTAAGTGGAACCAAAATACGCTAAACGCACGTCTTGAAGATGGATAAGGATCCCCATAAAAATCAGAGGAATAGCTTTCATTCTGAATATAAACCCGATCAGCGTTTACCTGCCAATCAAAGCTGCTGATACATTGTAATATAAATTTTAACAATGTTTACCAGTAGAATTAAGTATAAATCTGACTAGCGTTCACCTGTAAATTCAAATATAAAGCGGTCCAATTTTATCTTTGGTCTTAAGTATTAAGACGTCTAATTTTAACCTATAAATTCAAGTATACGCAAAACACATTTTACCTATAGACTTAAGTAAAAATTCAAGTATAAAATAGACATGTTGCTACCAATTGACTTAAATATGTAGCTGATGGATGTGCGTTGTGGTGCATTGGATATCGGCACGGAACGAGAAATCGGGGAACCTAGTTCGAATTCCAGCCGAATTCATTGCATTCACTTAGCGCAAATACCCTTTGGAAAGGTATTAATCCGTCTATTCCTTCCAGTTATAGGTTAAATAACAGCACAGATTGGGTTCTATAGCAACCAGTCTACCGCAGAAAGCAATGGTAACCTACTGCGAGATAATATTCTGCCCAGTCAGTCATGTATCTTTCAAGACATGATCGCCCAAGCGTGTATCACGTATGGCACTTAACTGACTGATGTAGCTGATTAATTTTCATCTATAAATTAAATTTCAAAGCATGCCGTTTTTAAGCATGGACTCAAATATAAAGCAATCTAATGATGAAGTATGTTAGTATAATGCCTAGCAATATTTACCCATAGATTCAAGTATAACAATAAAAAAAAAGTTACACTATTAAATATTCCAACAAGAGTAACTTCTATCAACCGAACCGATTTCTTCTATTTGGAGATTATATGCAAAAAAGATTAACTTACAATATTATATAGATGTCTGCTAAGAAATAATTACATCAAATAGAAAGTTGACAAGACGCCACAAAATATCAAATGTCGCCTATGCAGAGATAACGCTGAGTGTTTCCATAAATGAGTGAGTATATTAAGGCAGTTCTTATTAAATGAAAAAAAAAAGACCTGACCATAAATGGCCGATGATTCAGTGAAAATTGTGCAGACGATGTGAATTCAATCACACAGACCAATAAGTTTTCAAATACCCGATGTTCTATTCAAACGCAGAGATCAAATGTAGACAAAGACAAAAGAGGAAGCTACTCGTGGGTATAGTAATTGTAAGCAGAGCATAAAGTGAAAGCGAAAGTAGAAGCGGAAGTTTAATTGAAGGTGAAAAGCTGAATACATATCAAGGCTTTTGTTGATATTATTATTGTATTGATTGTAATTCTTATTTATCTTTGTCGTTAGACTCAGTATTTCAGATGCTGCACCGTCCAATTTCATTGTGGTGATTCCTATCAGAAAAGCTTCTTGGAATTTAGGATCGAACCAGCTCGCATCAAGGTAATGTTTTTGAAAGATATATAGCCTGTATTCAAGTATTCTGTCAAACTAACCCGGTTCTCTGGATATTATAACGTTAATTTCGGTGTACAGAAATGCTGAAAATTCGCGTAATCTAGTTCAGTGTAAAAAAATGAATAAGCAATTAAGATTTAATGAAACTAGCGAGTACAAACAGATATGAAATAGAAAATAGAATGAGTAAAAAAACCTACAATTTGGACTGAACAAAGAGTTTGGTCTGAAGAGAGAAAACTGACGATGACAGAACAACCAAAAGGTTGTAAGTATAAAATTCAACATGTGTATGATGCTTTAAACGCCAAAGCAGTATAATAAATATCTTAGCCTTGTGGCAAAACTAAAACAAAATTAGAATATGAAACTAAGATATTTGATAATAAGAAGCCATGGGATTTAGATATTGGAGTATATAAAAGTCTTGTTGCTCATTGTCAGTAGATCATGTGAATAAACATACACACACAATATCTATCTATCTATCTATCTATCTATCTATCTATCTATCTATCTATCTATCTATCTATACACACACATATATATAAGTAAAAGGTTTGTCTTTGGGCTGATTGATGTTACATACAGTAAACCGACTCCAGTGTTGTGTAGACGGAGCCACGGGGAATAGCCCCGTCCACTCTTCAAGGAGTATCAGCAGTTGACTACTTATAATTCACATTTGTATGTAAGCGTTGTTGCATGCGTGCGCACGTGCGTGCACGTGTAAGTATACGCACTCATGCACCCGTCTGCATGAATATGCGTACGTGTAGAATGTCGTGGTTATTTGATCTTTTTGTTGTGTTATCACTTTACACACACACACACCCCATAACCCTTACTCTGTTTTTCTCCTATTCCTCTATTCTTTAAATAGTATCTATTTTGACTTCTGGTTTTCTAAACATCCACTGTCTTTCTTTATTCTTGAGCGTTTCTTTGTTTTCTTGAGTTTTAAAAATTTAATTATATATATATATATATATATATATGTGTGTTCGTTACCTATAGGTTTACACAGTTGTACTATAGGCGTCTGCGTGTGTTCTGAGCTAGGTTTTTTGTCGAGGTATACTCGATAAATATCGAAAATCGATAATCGAAAATATCGGGTTATCGAAGGAGCGGTCTGATTTTAATCAAATTTGATACACTCATAGACAAAGACATAAGAAACGATATTCAGAAGTTTCAAGGTTGCAGACCTTACAATAGTGCAAAAAATCGATAATATATATATATATATATATATATATATATATATATATATATAAGGCAAGATGTTTGTGTCCGTGTCTGTTTATCTGTCTGTATGTCCTTTATACAAATCCACAATTTCTATCCGATTCCCACCAAACTTCCAAATTTGACTTACATACATTCATTTTTCTTTCAGTCTACGGTTTCGAATTTTTTTTAGTCTTTCCTGCCAAAGTCCAACGAGTCTGAGCTCTAGGACCATGGGTTAGTTTTAAAGCTTTCATTATACCCGAGCAACGCCGGGCTCTACTGCTAGTATATATGTATAGTGACAATCTACTTTAACTTACTGAAAAACATTGTGCAAAAATCTTTCTTTTAAAAGTGTTTTTCGAGGGTAATATTTTTATCAAGCTCATTAGCCCTTCGCATTCTTTCTAGTCCTGATGAGGGTTTTCTTTTCTAGCCATTTTTAAAGATCGTGGAGAAAGAAAATATGTTTCTCTTTCAGTTACATGAGCCATCTATTTTAGTTGTTGCTGCAGCTGAAATATTTCAGGAGATGTGGTTTCTGTTGTTTGATATAGCATTTTTCATGCCTGTGATTCTGAAGGGTCATTCTACGAAGCATATTCATATTTAAGATCTACACGGTTTCATTGTTGGAAGTCATTTTAAATATTAATATTTGAAAACGGTGGCATATAACTGATAATTCAGGTATTTCTGAAAGATTAGAACGCCGCTCATAACATCCGTATTAAAAGTTATTTAAGAACCTAACTCAAGTTCTTTAATATTTTGTAGCATTATTGCACAAAACTAGCCCTAGTGGAGCCTATTTTATGTTTACCTGTACTAAAATGATTATAACTGACCCATAAACCGATGCATTGAAGTATGTTGTATTAACTAATTCAAAATTTTGCTTTTTATAAGGTCTTTCAAAGCTTATACCATCACTGCTCTGCAATATAATCGATCCTGACTCAGCATCTCGACTTCATTCACTTTCTCAACGACTTGACGTGGCTTCTCTCTGTATTTTTATAAATTTTCATGGCAACCGTTGACAATCTTTTTTCGCTAGTACTCCGAACACATAAATTTAACCCTGCTACTTGATTGGCATCTAGGTCCCACCTTTTTACCGTTGAAATATTTAAATGTAACTGCCACTTCTACTCCATCAATTTCTTTTCTCGCACTTCTTCCTTGTGAAACTCCCTGCCATGTACTTACTTCTCTGATTGCTACAATCTCCAAAACATTAAATGCAACGTCAACTGCCATCTTAAACATTTTTTTGTATTTCGTTCATCTTTTCCCCTTTTCAGTACCCACCCTGCCAAGTAGTAGTGCTCTTGCCTCGCTTGGGGTGAAATAATTTTTTAAAAATACGGATGACAATTTCTGTTTTAGAAAGATGTTCTTAAATTCTACTTTTTGTAAGACATGGTAGAACATTTTGATTTTGCTCAACATCATTCTTATCCCAAATATGAGTACCTATGTTATCAGCGTAGCCATCCTTATCATCAGAACATTGGTTTCTGAAGGGACAACATAAATGCCGAGTTAGATAAATAATGGATATTAATAATAATGATACTATGGCAATCACACAGATTTTTAAGAAACCTCAGGGACCATTCCAGAGGGTTGTTTTAACCAAGCTGAACGTTTTTCCACCTAGACACAAACCGCGAGATTAAGCGTTATTTTTATCTAGGAGAGTGAATTATGTAGCCTTCTCAGTCTAACATTTTCTCTTGGTATGATGTAGAAAGAGTGCATTGTGTGAACTAATAAGAAAATTCAATTAACTGTGTCGAACTAGACATTTTTTCTCACCAGAATCTATTATTACATATTTATAAGTCAACCAATCATCCTTATTTTGCATATTGTTGCGACATCTGGTTTGGTGTTCCTGCTATATATTTAGAGAGGCTTCATAAAGTCCGAAGATGAATAAGCAATGTTATTCGTCCTGATCTGGAATTTTGGTTTCAACCAATTTCCCACAGCCGTAATTTAGCTTTCTTATGCATTTTCTATAATTAGTTTCATGGTAATTGTTCTGTTGAAGTTTCCTCTATGATATCTAGCCGTTATGAATTTAAACACAGTACAAGATTGGCAGGATGGTCTCATCTTTTTACTGTTTAAATAGTTAGATATAATCGTAGGCTCTTTGCTAAGAATTTCTTCTCTCGAATTTCTCACACATGAAACTCATTTCCAGTTTCGCTGTCAATTTTTATCTTCAAAAAATTTAAAGCAATATTAATGATTATCTTCTGTCTTCTTAATTGTTAATCTTATGCTGTTTTCTCTCCTGAATAGTAAATTTTTCGCGTATTTTTAAATATTCAGTCACAACTTGCGTCTTATTTGCATTACTGTTTTGTTTGTCTTGAAACATTTAAAAACATTAATTGTGAACATTTGGCAATAATGCATATGCCTAGTATGTATTTCCATTTTTTGAATTCGTCTGTCCCACTTAACAATAATAATAATACTTCTTTATTCTTGCGCAGAAAAGATACAAGTGCCGCCTTGATAAAGTGACCTCTCAGCAGCATTGGTGCATTTGTAGGAAATATGAAGTCGACAAGAAATAATACCACAACAAACCAGAGGTTAGCAAGTCAAGATTTTGTGGAATTTAAAAATGCAGACAGGACACATTCTTGCGGCTATGAAAGCAAACATTACTGTCGATTTAAAAAGAAAGAAAAAATTCCTCCTCATATATTTACTTCTTCCTGATGACCAAAATTTCAACACCAAAGAAATTGACAAGTTTAAAATTACCCCGGCCGCTGGAATGATGTTGCCAGAATGTGCAACGTTCGAGTTTGTACCATCGAAATAAAAGTTCTACAAGGAGGAAATTAGAATTAAACATAGTATCACATTGCTTCAGAAGTCTGCATTGCTTGGCCCTGTAAATATAATACGATAGATTTTATCTATGGAAGGTTGAACGAATTGACGGGGAACAAACATAGTGCAAGATCGCCGGAAAAAAAAGATAATAATAATAATAATAATAATAATAATAATAATGCTGGGGATGATAGGGAAGATAGAAAAACATGAAATGGAGCCATAACAACACGCCACTACCTGCCTTAGGTCTCCCCGCAGACTTGGTTGGTAGTGAGACCAAAGCAGAAATCGAAATATGATGAAAAATGACATAATAATAATAATAATAATAATAGAATATTTTTACTAGGAATTTTCAGGCAATTATTATTCATAATAATGTGAATCCAAAATGCAGGTTCTGTGATAAATACCAACAAACAATAGACCATCTAATCTCAGGATGTTCTCTACTTGCCCCAAATGAATATAAAAATCGTCACGATAGAGTGGGGCAATATATACATTGAACAATGTGCAAATATATGGAAAATATGTAAACAAACACTGGTATGAACATCATCAAGAACCTGTTACAGAAATAGAAGATGTCACCATTCTATGGAATTACACCATCTATACAGACAGAAAAATTGAAGAAAATAGGCCGGACATTATTGTTAAACAACCAGGAAGAAAAAACTTGCCTATTAAGTGAGATGGCTTGTCCAGCTGATTGTAACATAGCAGCCAAGGAATTCGAAAAACTGTCAAACTATAAAGACCTGGAAATTGACATAGAAAAAAATGTGGAAACTAAAAACAAGTATCGTACCACTGGTCGTGGGTGCACTTGGAATGATAAAAAATCGAACAAAACAACACATCGAAAGAAGCCCTGGAAACCCAACATTAAGAGATATACAAAAATTGTTTTATTAAGTCTAGCCCACACACTAAGGAGAACTTTGTCGTCTATGTAACGTTAGGGATGTTAAGGGAGATAAAAAATAATCATGAAATGAAGCTATAACAACACACTAAAACATGTCTTAGGTCTTCCTGCAGACTTTGTTGGTAGTGCGACCATAGCAGAAATCAAAATATGATGAAAAATGACTACATAATAATAATAATACGGTAGATAGATATAGACGGAATGAGCTAGCTAGCTAGCTAGCTAGATAGATAGATAGATATGAACACTAAAATAGATAGATAGATAGATAGATAGATAGATAGATATGAACACTAAAATAGATAGATAGATAGATAGATAGATAGATAGATAGATAGATAGATAGATATGAACACTGAAATAGATAGATAGATAGATAGATAGATAGATAGATATGAACACTAAAATAGATAGATAGATAGATAGATAGATAGATAGATAGATATGAACACTAAAATAGATAGATAGATAGATAGATAGGAACACTGAAATAGATAGATAGATAGATAGATAGATAGATAGATAGATAGATAGATATGAACACTAAAATAGATAGATAGATAGATAGATAGATAGATAGATAGATAGATAGATAGATAAGAAAAATTTATATTGAGCCAGAAGTAACTGAATAGGTCACACGAAGTAGTATTTTAAGAGTAAAGAGCGGCATGGAAAAGGTTAATGCCGAAGAAAAGTCTAGCGTAAAATAAGAAACGAACGCCAACAACAACACCAGCAACAACACTAATAATAACAGTAATAACAAAAACATATTCAGAAGAAGAAGAAGAAGAAATAATAAGATGAAAGAATAAGATGAAAGAATAATAAAACCAAATCAAAAAGAATATCAAAATGGAGGATAAGAATTGGAGAACAAGAAGTTGGAAGACGAGAATAAGTATGAGAGGAAGAAAATATTAAGAAATTAAAGAAGAAAATGAAAACATTTTTGACAAAAATGATACAAGAGAAAAGGGATTTGGTATTTACACTGGCAATATGCTTTAAACTGTACAGGCATTACAGATTATCAGTACGGACATTTAAAACCCAAAAGAGATTTTTCCAAAAAATAAATAAATACATCACAATAAAGAAACTGAACAAAAGGTAAACGACATCTCTAACCATTCTCTTCAAACAAGGTAGACACGCTAGGCGAGATAAGAAAAGGTTATCACTGATAAACCTGGAAACATATACAAATAATAACAGTATAAAGATAGATTAAAAAATAAAACTACATATACAGAAATAAACTAAATACTTATGTGAGCATATGTCAGCTTTTCTTTAAAAATGGATTCATGCGTGTATGATTTTTTTTATTTCTTTGTAGACAAGTGAATCTTTCTAGAATCGTCTATCTATTACTTGCATACATGAAAAAAAACCCGTACACACATGTACACAGATGTCAGCACGCAATTAAACATACACACACATACTGGAACAGACATAAATATATTTCTCTCGTAATGAATTTTACTTCGCAAATGTCAGTGTCAATTTATATATATATATATATATATATATATATATATATATATGCATTTATATGCGAGTAATACATACATATATATATATATATATATATATATATATATATATATATATATAGATGTATGTATGTATGTATGTATGCATGAGAAAGATGTCCATATGCGTTGCGTGTATCAATAAAATAGATAGACTGTACACCTAAATCTGTATACGCTGAACCGACGCACGTAACAAGCCAGTCAAGAAGCTGCAAACACAACTGTATACTGATAAAAATCTAAAATTAAATACGATTTCTTTCCGACCATCAGTCCCGGTTTCGAATTTCAACATTGTCGATTTGTCAGGCAATTGACTTACACGATGTTATCGGTCAAGTGAGGTGATCCCAGCGTGTGGCAATTGCGGAAACCCATAACACAGGTTGAACCAATTCATGCGGGTGAAATTGGTTCGAGAGATCTCTTTGGAAGCCAACTGTGTCTGTGTAGCACGAAGTGACATGTCATCATGTCTGAGGGTTTAAGTGTGCTGTGATTATTTAAAATGATCATCTTAACACATTATGCGCTCTTTCTCAGAAACTACAACTCAATCCGCTCAGTATGGTTGCAGTAAAAACTACGGATTGAATCTGAGTGTTTTGAAAAACGACATATATGCCTGAGCAGGTTCTGCGACAGGGACTTGCGAGTCGCTGAATATAAATCCCGTATATCTAACAACGAATGCTTAATATTTCATATTAAAAAATTGCTTAAAACTGTGGCATGGTGATCAGTCACGTACCGATATGTCACAGAACAGTAATTTATGTTCTCTCTTTTCTTTCTCTCTCTCTTATATATATATATATTAACCTAGTGAGCCAACAAACCTACCAAGGTTTCACCTAAACGGATTTTCAGGGAAGGTTGGCTAAAGAGGAAAGTAACAATGACAAGATAAAGGGTACTCAATAACCCACGTGACCAAAAAAAAAAAAAAGTGGGGAAATTTTTATTAAGGAACATAAACATTAAAAAGAAAAAAAAATAAAGGATAAAATAAAAAGCGCCAACTAGTGAAGACGGAAACCTAAACCTACTATCGACAACAAAAGAAAATAAGGGAAAAGGCAAACCTACCAAGCATTCCTAATTGAAAAGCCAAGACTTCCTTTGTCTACACTAATTAAGTATTTATATTTTAGAATTCAATAAACTGTTTGTAGGTTCAAACTATGCTATAGAAAGTTCTTCTTCCCTATATAAACTGCAAAATTTCTGGCCAGCTTTGAATTTTTACATCTTTTTAATATTTCTCATTTCTGTGCTTATATTTTTATTGTTAAAACTACTGGTATGGTTATAATATCGTTTTTTAAAACTGTCTTGAGTAGTACCTAAGTATGTTTTGGGTTCCGAATCTTCTATGCTTTTATAAACTTTAACCCGGTAAATGACACAATCTTCCTGGCATTTACCATGTAGCGGACAGTTGTTCTTATTTCTACAATTACAGCTAGTCATACGCACATTAGTTTCATCCATAACCTTAGCCTTATTCAATCCACTGATAATTTTTCCAATATTTAGCATACAACAATAACTGAGTTTTACGTTATTTTTATTGAATATTTTGTATAACTTATTTTCCTTATTAAAATTTTGCTTTAATAAACTGAAAGATATTTTGCCAATTTTTGTTTTAACAGCCAAATTAAATGGTGGATTAAACCAATAGATGTTCCTACTTCTGTTTTTATTTTTGCCTCTTTTAATATCGGTATACACCAATCTATCTGTATATCAACTTTTAAGTAGTGCATCCTCATATAATTTTTTATGATTGTCAAACTTTACTGGAAGAATTGTTAGACAATCTATAGGAGATAATTTTAGTACTATCCCGCACGATATGGGCGGGGTAGATGGATTTAGTATTTACGTATAGCAGACTTTTGTTCGCCTTTGCATAAAGGGGATATAGTTCCATTTAAAATATTTAGCGTTTTGTCTAAATAATTTACGATTTTAAAATTACTTTCAACTTCCACATTGAAACCATAATATTTGAAAATCCAATGGAGCTTTTTTCGTAAGTTGTCACATTTTTGCGGATAACTATTATCAACTATTATCAAACCGTCATCACGGTACAACCCGTAATTATTGAAATATATGTACTTATTAATTTATGTAACAATAAACAACCTATCAATTCCGCTAACTCAGCCCCATCATATGCACCCATGGAGTTGTCAAAGCAGTTTAAATTCTTCTTTTTTGTCCATAATGTGTTATTATGATATAGTAATGTCTTAAGGGAGTGTCTGAGAACCACTATTTCTTCATTAGTGATTCCATCACATTGTTTAGCAAAATTAATTGCTTCGTTGAATGTAGTTTCGGAAATTGAGGGATAAAATTCTTTTATGTCATGTTTAATAAATGAGCAGTTTTTATTTTTATTGTACTTTTGAAACCAGTCGATACAATCACCAGTTGACAGCCACTAGTTTATAATAGTGAACATTCTTAGTGTTTTATAAATCCTTTGTAAGATTGCTAATCTTATATAGTTCCGTCTTAGGGTTTAGCAGTCGATATTCTGGATTATTGGGAAAATTACTTTTGTGGTCTTTAACCGTTAGGAAGCATAGTTTTAAGCTTAATTTTTCAACACGGTTAAATAAATCAAATTTACCTACTAAACTACTTGCTTCTTTATTTAGTTTAGTTTCCACATCAGGGGGAGCTTTTTTTGTAATGCTTAATAACAGCCTTTGTGCAACGCTTTTTTTGTAGCTGTTAGGACTCATTTGTTATAAATAGGTAGACTTATCAGCTTTTACCTAAATGTTTTTATTCTTCTTTATTTTACTGATGTCAGCCCTAATTTTTTGCTGTATCGTATTGTTTTTCATTTTTCTGTATTTTATTTTTTTGATTAGGCCAATAAGTTCAGATTCAAATTTTTCTAGTTCTTTGCTATGAGGGTGTGTGTGTGGGCGTAAGTCTTAAAACCATAATTTTCATGAATATTGTTGTCTTTTGAATTGTTTAGAAATAAACAAGATTTCCAATGCATGTTAGCGATAATTTTTCTATAATAGGAATATTCGTAAGTATATATATATATATATATATATATATATATATATATATATATATATACAACACATTAAAATTTTCCTTCTCTGATCCCATGCGACTATGGCTTAGGGAGTAGCGCATTCGGCTCACACCAAATCGGTCGAGTTTCGTTCCCGGCCAGACGTGTATCTAACTACACTGATGAGCTGCGAAACAGGCTTGTATGTGGATGACTAATGTTTATATATATTATCATCCGCAGACAGATCTGTATCACACCTCATCAGTACGGTTAGACTCCGATTGCTACCTAACCCAGGCTTGAAAACCGACCGAATTGGCGTCAGTCGGCGAATCTACCCCGGGGCGTTCGGTGAGAGAAGGCAGTCTTTTTAGTGCATATCATATTACGAGCCCAGTAGCTCTTTTGCTCCAATTCATTTTATTGAATGTGCGATGCGTACACGCTAGAGTAGCTACTGTTTTTCAAAGTCAACATTTCTTCCAGAGTGCTCGGTCAGGGTGTGAGAGCATAAATATTGTCATCCACAGACAGATCTGTTTCACTGTATCACAGCTCATCAGTACGTTTAGACTCCGATTGCTACCTAACCCAGAAGAAAAAGTGCGAGAAACCGTCAACGTATTGTTTAAACTGTAGATTTATTATTATTACTACTTGCTTTTGTATAATATATTAAGTGTCAATAATGGTATTTGCGTCGCTACACGTGTTTCGAGTTCAAAGTTGTCTCTCTTCACCTTTCGCTGGCCAGAAATTTTTTTACATTAACTCGTGAAATTTTATTTCGTCTTTCTAATTTAAAATTGTTTTCAGCGATTTTGATTCAGTTCTACATATCTTATAGTCGATTTGAAATATTATTTCTTGCAATGGTTCGCGAATTTATTTTTAGCGCGTTTGAATTTGATGTTTGTGTGTGTGTCTTAGGTTTTCATGATTTTTTTGTTGAGGAAAAGCTTTAATTTTTTTTATAAATATTTCTTCTTGCTTCATGAGCGTGTCATTATCTGCATTTTGGCAGATAGGCTTTACTCTGAATTTACCTACACTACATTAGTCTAAGTTTTGGGAAACATACAATTTTCTGTTATTGGCTAGTTTAATGTTACTTTTGTGCAAGGATACTCTTATTCAAGCTTATGTCGCGCCTACATTAATTTTTTCGCCTTCAGCACATTTTAGAGTAAAAATTACGTTTTTAGAGTTGCACCTCAGATTTGTTTTTATTTCGAATGTAAATATGTTTTCAAACTTGAAGTGGTTTCCTCCTATTACTGTGTTGCATAACCCACATCTGTTTTGATGCATTTTGTGATCACTGTGTTGTGTGTGGCTCGAACTTTGATGAGGTTAGTATGTTTTTTAAATTTTGGAATTGGCGTTTGATTTTAGTTATTTCAGTTGTCGTTAAGATTTATTTTATTTTATCAATTTTGTTCAGTAATTTTATGTCTTTTTATCTTTGTAAATAATTCTGGTTTGCTTTCGTTGCGTGTGGAGACGTATACGAAAATGTTTTCTCCTTTTTCATGATTTTTTATTGTTTGCTTTAAGAGAGATTGTAATGGTATATCTTCTGCCAGTTGAAAACCCTTGTCTATTAGTGGAATAGGGTATCCTCTTATTTTTAGTGTTTGTGTAGTTTCTCTAAGTGTATTTTACGAAAGGTTTCCTCACCTACTATTGTACAAATTAGTCGTGCTAGGGAGCAGGTATACCAATTTCTTTCATTCGAACCACCATTATTTCTCTTTTTAATATATATATATATATATATATATATATATATATATATATATGTGTGTGTGTGTGTGTGTGTGTGTGTGTGTGTCTGTGATAAAAATATTGTTTTAATGTATGCTTTATTTGTTGGTAAATTTCACAATACCAGTAATAAAACGTATGCAGATATAAGATAAAAGTGAGGTCAATTCTCTGTGATCACATTCCATTTTATATTTAAATGCAATTTTCAGTCTTATGATGTTCAAGCATGAAACCTGCTGTTGCATCACGGTGTTAAACTCAGTAACCACTTTCTCTTTCTCTCTCTGTCTCTTTCTATATATATATATATATATATATATATATATATATATGAATCTATGTATGTATGGAAAATAGTTTTAATCAATTCACTCTAAGAATGGCAATAATCCCACTATGTTGCAAGAGAATACCGGGCGTGTAAATAGCATAAAAAGATTTCAGGGGGAACTGGAAACCGAATCCTGAATAGGAAAGAAGGGATAAGCCTCTATTCCTATTCAAAAGTCCAGAGAGGAGGGTTAACCAGTCGATAGGTGAATCTCCCTACTTATTTTCTCTATCAAACAAATTTAAGCAAATTAATTAACAGGGGAAAAATTAAGTGAGACGCGTTTTAAGGATTTCATCAGACTAAAGTAATGCCTTTATTGTTATAATTACGCATCTACTGGAAGGAGAGAAGTAATATAAAACCGCAAGCGTTGTTTTCATTTATGTACAGACAGGAAAAGCTCTAAATATTGCTAGGCTGAAATTTTTAGATTTTTATTCATTTTTCTTCTAGTTATGCAGACTTCCTGCTTTCAATCAGTTTTCTTAGAAGAGGTTTTCAATTTTTTGTTATGAATTTTGCCAGATTCCGTCCATATTTTTTGTTTGAAACATTTCACTTTTCTTGGACAGTTTTTCTTTTATCAAAATCTGAGATACTTAATAATAAAAATGATAAAAATAGAAACAAAACAATAAAGAAATTGGATGAAATTACACTATTTACATAATTCAAAATATTGTCCTTATCTTTGTTGCCGTTTGTACAAGGTTTCGTCCTTAGCAGGCTCCGGTCTTCTTCAGGTGCTAAGAATTTCGAATCGAACCCTTTATCACGATCACTGAGGTATATTCTCAGTTCTTTGTTCGAAGACTCTTTTGTAGTCATGAATCATCTCCCTCTACCAAGTTTCTAAGTTACTCCTCCAGGCCACTTTTGTAGCCTGGTATTGAACTCACAACCCTTTGGGTCAAGTCACTGTAACTAACCAACGTTCATATTCACTGGGCCATGTGTTCTTAAGGAAAGAAACAGCTGAATTTCTGGAATTTTTAACCTAATGCTCAGTAACCATTATTTACCAAAGTTCATATTGCAATTTTTAGATGTTAATGGTTATCTCTATGTTTTTACCAGAGCTCATATTGCAAATTTTAAATGGTTTTCTCTGGCACTCTGTATAACTGGTTCACAAATTGTATTCATCTCTATGTTTGATCGGCTTAAGAGATTTCTATAGCCTAGCATATACGCTGATTCCTTAAGTTTACGTAGTTTCCAGTGGCGTTGTTTATCTGTTAATTCAACTCCCTCCCATAGGGCGTGGTAATCCTCTTTTCCTCTTTATATGTGGTCAGCTACGCTTGATTTTTTTTCTCTCCTCGTTTTACGGCCTTGTGATGTCTTTCTAGCTTTACCATAAAGAGCTGCCTGTTTTTCCTTTATATTTTTTCCACAGTTACATGGAATGGCGAACGCACGGTCATTAGTCATGTCCTTCTCTGTTGGGGATTTTACTCGGGAAAGGGAACTGTGAAGTGTAGAACAACTTTTGAAGACAGTTCTGATGTTATATGGACTACAGATCATTTGTATTTTCTGCGATAACCTCTTCACATAGGGCAGAAATACCGATGCTGTTTTCTGAGAGTTCTTCCTTCCCTGTTTGTTAGAGTTGTTATCATGTATCTTTACGAATTATTAAGTTGTAGGGTATTGATTATACTGACCATTTCCTGTTTGTATGTCTTTCGGTCGGCGCTTATAAATTTTACTCGCTGTCGGGAGCAGCGAACAATCCGTTTTTTTACATTGTATGAGTGGTGGGAGTTGATGTTGAGGTATAGTTTGGTGAATGTTAGCTTGCGGCATACGGATATCTTGAACCCCAACTTTTTTCGAGTTATTAGCAAATCGAGGAATGCTAGTTTGTTGTCACTCTCTTTTTCTATAATAAACTGTATTGATGATCTTATTGAGTTCACATGGTCCAGTAGCATCTGGACCTCCTGCTGGTGTGGCCGAAGTATGAAGGTGTCATCAACGTATTTTTGAGTTTGCTTTAGTGCTGTGGATTCTAATGCCATCTCTTTAAAGTATTCCATATATACATGTTAGCCAGTGATTGTGAAAATGGCGAGCCCATTGCTAAGACTTCATCTTGCCTGATCCCAATCCGAAGTGTGTTGTTTGTTTGCAGAAAGTCAGCAACTCCATCAGGTTAACTAGTGGAATACTGGTACGTTCTCCTAGGGATGAGTCCGAGGCCAGTCTGTCCCTAACTACCAATAGTACCTCCACCATGGGTACCTTGGTGAACACTCATCACATCCAGTCTCACCATCTGGTTGCACTGGATGGGAGCATTTTTCATAAGTTCTAGTGGGAGTAGTTTCGAACATAAGATGGGGACATTCCTATCAGTGGATCAAATATATCTACAAGGAAGCGAGTCGGAGTGTGTCAAATCGAGCCTAGGCTACTAACAATACAGTCTTTATGAATTACATGACCATATCTGTGAGGTATGATCTAACGTTGAGACAACTGCCTGTATGTCTAACGTTGGAAGTGATCCTTGTTCTTGTTTAGGATCTGAGATATCTGTTGTTGGGCGTGGTGTCTTTCTTTACCTTGCTTTTAGCTACCAATTTAAAATGGGGGTCTTATAGGCACGAAGGAATAAAAATTATATGTAGCACTTTAAGAAGGCCGGAGCATACAACGGCCGAAACATCGTACAAATGGCAACAAATATGAGGACAATAGTAAACAATGTAAATACTACCTCATCTCAGAAATATAGAAAAATACTGGATAAAATTAGGCCAGGCTAGGTAGTAATGCACATTTGAGAAGACAAAAAAAAGTCGAATTTAAAGTTTAAAATTTCCACGATGCAAAATGTCCACCGTTCCTGTATGATAATAACAGGTACGTTTTTCCATAACCTGTATCCTTCATACGCATATATAATTCCATCGAGAAAAACATTATTTAGTCCGATTAAGTCCTAAAGAGGATGTGCGTTCGTGGTCCAGTGGATATCGACTCGGAACGAGAAATCGTGGAGCCGAGTTCGAATTCCAGTTGAATTCGTTGCAATCATAGACGCGCAAATACCCTTGGGTAAGATATTAATCCGTCTCTTCCTTCCAGTTATGGGTCAAATAACAGGATAGATTGGGTTCTATAGCCTTGAATTGGCAACCAGTCTACCGCAGATAGCAATGGCAACCTACTGCGGGATAATCTTCTGCCCAGTCAGTCAAGTCTCTTTCGAGACATGATCGCCCAAGTGTGTATCACGTATGGCACTTAACTGACTGACGTCCTAAAGAACGAAACAGGATGCTCAATATATATGTATATATGAATTTATATATAAAAAAACTTGTTCATTTATGATAATTATAGAATTTATATAGACGATGAAATAAATTCAGAAAGAAATAATAATAATAATATCATTAATAGTAATGATAATGTTATGGGACAATGCAATGCACACATGATCCTGGGTATGAGGATAAATTACCTCCAGCAGCAAGGTCTAAGATTGAGAGATTAGAGGCTTTGAGGAACTACTACTTAATTGCTGTTGTCACAGGTCTATCCTGATTCGGGGTAGTAGCATTGGTTAGAACCCAACCTATGGGGAAAATAGTGACACACACACATTATGAAAACATAAAAATAAATGTTAAAAGAAAAATAAAAGGAATATATATATATATATATATATATATATATATATATATATATATATATATATATAACCATCAATGCTTGCAGTTGACGGCATAAAATTATGTTCAAATGATTTAGATTTTGGCATTAAATATCGAATAGATGGTGATATGCCACTAATCAAACAACCAAAATTAAATAACCTTCATTACATTAATTCATATATTATACAATTTCTTAAAGAAATCTAACTGTATTTTAAATATATAACTTCATCAAAAGTAAAATATAAAGCGCACATACCAGCGTCTTTAGTAATTATGGCTACAAAACATGTATATGTTCAGTAAAATGAATTAGAGCATTCTGGCTATTGGGCGGGTATAATAATGATATACACGCTAAAAAGTCTGCCTTCTTCTACCGAACGCCCAGAGCCCAGCGATAGAATCGCCGAGTGACGCCAATTCGGTCCGGTTTCATTCCTGTGTTTTGAAAAGCAATCGGTGTCTAACCGTACTGATGAGCTGTGATACAGCAAAACAGATCTATCTGCGGATGATTAAAAATATATTTTTTTTTAATCGTATCACCCCGAGCAAGACGGTAATGCCATTGCTGTGCAGGGGGCTACATAAGAGTAAAAAGGTTAGATAGAAGAGAGTGAAGAGAAAGATGAACCAGATAGAAAAGTGCAAGAGAAGGATGGGAATACAGGTGTGATGACTGTTGCAAAGGTGGAGAAAAAGGAAAGGATATACTGAGTGTCTAAGAAAGAACTATAGACAAGTGGTTAAGAGATGAATATTGACATTGCATTTAAATTACTGGAGGTTGTAGCCGTCAAAAAACCAATAATATAGAAGCGAGTTCCACAGGCGGGAAGTGCGAGAAAAGAAGCTGAAGGAGTAGAATTGTCGTCTGCAATTGATTGATCTAACGGTGAATGGGTGAGACCCAATTGCCAGTCTGGTTGCCCGAGTAAACACCTGTTTCAGAAGCAACAGTGACTTAAGTTCGTTGGAGCAGAAGCCATGAAAGTATTTATAGAACAGACAAAGGTAAGTTACATCCCGTCGGTGAGTTGAGGCTGGAGTCGAGCCGCCAAGTCGGTATCTATCACATTACTGATTTTCCTTTGGAGCCTGTCAAGAACACTGAAATGAACAGCAGGGGGCGCCTGACCATGTATGGCAGCAGTATTCCATGCACGGTCGAATGGCTGATTTTAGCTATTGATTCAATGCAGTGGTTCTACTTGAGATCAGAAGAGAGGGTAAGACCGAGGAGGCGCGTGTATTGCTCTCAGGGAAACTCGCTTGGTCCATGCTTATGAGAGGCAGAAAAAGTTGCCTGTGATGATCGACAGATAGCAGCTTGGTCTTAGACAAATTGAAATTTACAAGCCACTTCTTAACCCAATTCACCACAATGTAGATCCTTCTCAAGATCAGCAGCGACATTATATTTGTCCGCCACGCCGGTTTTTTTAGTGATGCGGGAGTAAATTGTGGTGTCATCTGCATAGATGCTTACTTGGCACTTGATCTCTTCTGGGAGATCATTTATGAAATTAAAGACGAGCGTCCGGCCTAAAATAGAGCCCTGAGGGACACCAGCGTTTGTATAGTAGGATGTGCATGCATGCCCATTCAAGACGACCTTTATTATGCGGTTATTTAGAAAAGATTGGATTAGATTAAGCAATCGTCAGGTAATAATGTAAACCCGTAGCTTGCATAGAGGCTAGCGTGCCAAACACTGTCAAAAGCCTTGGAGATGTCCAGAGGAACAGCACGAGCCCTGTCAGACTCCTGAAGGGTCTGGAACATGTACTCCGTAATGGTTGTTAGCATGTCGGCCGTAGACCTTGCAAAGCGGAAGCCATACTGCCCGTCAGAGAAGAGTTTATGGGCAGTAAGATGTTGACCTATTTCAGCATTAATAATGGCCTCGAAAACTTTTCCAAAATTTCGTAGAAGGCTGATAGGGCAATAGTTGGATGAGTCCGAGGGTTTATCACAGTTCTTAAATACAGGAGCGACAGAAGAGGACTTCCAGCAGCAAAACAGGAAGCAGAAAGGCAGTAGTTATACAGGGGCACATTTCTTAAAGAGAATCACCGTGATTCCATCACCATCACATGGGGGTCAAGTTTTGATATTACTTGAGATACTACTGTCGGGGTAATGTATACACTGTACAGTTTAGCCTCAGTTCTAATAGGGAAGTCCAGTGAGGGGATTCCAGTTGAGTCATATGTGGAGTTGGATGAGAATCTGCGAGCAATGCACTCGACCTTGACCGCTGATGATGTGAGGACCTCGAAATGATTGATTAAGGGAGGGATAGATGATTTGCTATTGTTCAGCACCCGTTTGCATAACCGCCAATAGTCCTTGGAGACGAACTTGCGGTCACCTATGCTATGTCCCATTCTCTCAGCATACAACCGCTTGGCGTCATTCAGGATTCTCTTGCACTAATTACGAGAAGACCTGAATAGGCGACTATTGTGGTCAGATGACTGTCTTCGAAATCGTCGGAAGTAGTGGTTCCTGTGGGCAATAACGGCCGAACAGGCAGGAGAGAACCAAGGGAAGAAATGAGGTTTGAGACGAAACTTCCTGGTAGGTATGAAGGCATCAATGCCAGCTTTCACCCATGACGAAACCTCAGAGGCACACTCATCAACTGGGAGATCGAACACTTTTCCCCAAGGAACGTCGCAGAGGAAATCGCGAAAGGAGTCCCAGTACGCTCTTTGGTAGTAGTAAGAGGTCCCATAGGTAGGGGGCTCCTGGGGAGAGTGAGAGTGGAGAGAAATATTAAGAGAGACAACATCATGTTCGGAGTTGCTGAGAAGGCAAAACTGCGAGACTTGGCAGGAGTCAGGTGCAGAGGTAAGCATATATCTAGTAGAGAGGCGTCTCTAGAGGGAGTGCTGGGAAAGCGTGTGTGAAAGTCCTCTACTTGCGTAAAGGATTGGGAAATGTTAAAGTTCATGGCGTGGATGCCAGCTGAATCAGTAACAGAGTCTTTAAGCCACTCAGCATGATGGGTGTTAAGATCTCTGAATACAAATATGTGAGCGAATGGGTGGGGGAAGTAGCCTCATCTATATTGTCAGAAATGCTGTCTAGAATGGAACAGTCGCGAGAGGAGAGGGAACGGTAAAGGAAGCAAAGATAGCTAAACGAACTGAGAAGTGACAGATGGAGACATGCATATTGGTGGTTAGGGGATTCCAGTGATGTCACCGAAGCTACAGGGAGGTGTGAACTAACGTAAACCTCCAGCCCATGCATATGGACAGTGGAATCCTTCCTTAAGAAGGGAAGATAACCAGGAATAGAGAAGTCAGTGGAGGGAATTGATGTGTTGAGATGCACTAAAGCCTAGTATTATTTACCCTGTATTTATCTGTGAAAGTAGAATAACATATTTTGTTTAGTTCAAAATGTTTAAAAAATTAATTACCGCATTAAATAGCCCATAAGAAGTTAATATGCCGTTAAACCAACAAACAGCAATGTGCAAGGACAAAACAATCAAAGCTCATCTCCAAGACGTGGAGATGAAAGACCAAAATAATAATAAAAAAAAAACAGAATGTGCTTTCTTATTGACATGGTATTTCTTGCAGACTGTAATGTATCTTGAAAAGTCTTTAAAAAAAAAAGAAAACTACCAAAATATAAAGAGGGCACCCAGATGTCGAGTAATGGTTAACATGCTTGTCTCGCTAGAATTATTACAACTGAGTAGTGAGTTCGACTCTCACTGGGTACCACATACCTTCAGCCTTGTGCCACATCTAAGCGGGGTTTAGTAAATCAACTATCAGAATGTAAGGAGTTTAAAGTGGTAATTTTTACATGTGATGCTTGAGGATATAAATATTTCCAGTTTTCGTTGAACCCTTAAGTTTAATTTGAATATATTCAGGTAGACACATTGAGGGTAATCCTGGCAACCCATGCTTAAAGGAATAAAAAATAATGTGCTCAAAAGAACAGCTTACACAATATAAAATGTGTTGTCTTTTTTTTTTTCTCTATTATATTTTTTTAGTCATGATCCTAATTATGAACTTCGGTCTCTGAAACAAATGATTACACAACACAAATCAAAGGAAATAATAACATAATAAAATTTAAAAGATTTTGTAGCATTTTTATATTCGATTCCACAACATCTATCTATCTATCTATCTATCTATATATCTATCTATCTATCTATCTATCTATCTATCTATCTATAGAATAAGTAAAGAACAAGTAGGTAAAATGTGTCTTTAATCTAAAATGTTTCACTTTAACAATCTTCTTCAGTTAAAATGAAACATGTTAGATTAAATAAACTTTTTCCCTACTTGTTCTTTACTTATTCAGTTCATCTTGTCGGATTCCGATTGATCTATCTATCTATCTATCTATCTATCTATCTATCTATCTATCTATTGAATAAGTAAAGAACAAGTAGGTAAAAGGTGTCTTTAATCTAAAATGTTTCACTTTAACAATCTTCTTCAGTTAAAATGAAACATGTTAGATTAAATAAACTTTTTCCCTACTTGTTCTTTACTTATTCAGTTCATCTTGTCGGATTCCGATTGATCTATCTATCTATCTATCTATCTATCTATCTATCTATCTATCTATCTATCTATCTATCTATTGAATAAGTAAAGAACAAGTAGGTAAAAGGTGTCTTTAATCTAAAATGTTTCACTTTAACAATCTTCTTCAGTTAAAATGAAACATGTTAGATTAAATAAACTTTTTCCCTACTTGTTCTTTACTTATTCAGTTCATCTTGTCGGATTCCGATTGATCTATCTATCTATCTATCTATCTATCTATCTATCTATCTATCTATCTATCTATCTATCTATCTATCTATCTCCCAGTCTGTTTACATCTATCTATCTATCTATCTATCTATCTATCTATCTATCTATCTATCTATCATTTCCACGTATCTTCCCTAAATTTTATTATGTGACGAAAAAAAGATTATTTGTATATTTTCACTTTTTGTCTTTGTTTAGTTGACATGTAGAAGCACAAAAAGCCTTTGTAAATGACAACATATTTAGTTAAAGTTTGACAATGTTTGATATTGAATGTTTATTTTTAACTGGATTGAATGTGAAATTGAGCCGACGTTAATAACCTCACTGGAAAAATTTAGCCCAGTTCAAAAAACACTGGAGTTGTTGAATACTCACTTGTTAGACTTGATAGAGAATAAAATTGTTTACGCGACCCTGTATGAAAGACCTATTTTCTACTCTACACCCTACAGATGCAATATTGCAAGCCTATAGCTAATCTGTAGCTGTTTCCATAGAAAATGATCGTTAGTTTCTTCAGTTTAAACATTCATACGCCATACTACTTACATGGGGTAGAATAAAACTCATTTCCTTGGAATTTCAATTGTAAGGAGAAAGTTCCATTCGGACATTTGTTTTTCCCTAGAGTAGTGGACAAGACTGTAGAAACAAAATGATTATAAGCGAGATTTAAAAGTGCAGTTAGACGCTCACCGGCAGGACAGCTGTTTTTCTTTCTTCTTCGGTCGCCTCAAGGAAATGGATTTCGTGTCTTCCTTTCTCGGCCGTTACACTGGGTAATTGTGAAACAGACACCAACTAAGTCGATCCTACTTCCTCTTTTTCAGTCTGACTGTCAATCTGCACGTCCAACTTCAACACACGCACTCCGCCAAAAAACAACCCTCACTCAGCGCTGCTGCCACCCCGCTTTTTATGCCATTCCAAGACGGCCAAAATTTGTATGTGTGAATATCGTCTCGTTTTGGACGAGATAGGTGAGCATAAATTAATTTAAATAACAGCCATATTTTTTTCTGTTATTATTTTGCAAACAAGACACGTTCGCGATCGTTTCGAATTCCGAGGTAATCATGTCATTTCGTCACA